>WJFB01001580.1:0-29061 GCA_009870185.1 Pygmarrhopalites habei | reverse complement strand
TTATTTTTTTTGAAAAATTTCATTTTTATCGGTCCAAGTGTTTGCCGATTGTCATACACTAATTTTTTTTACATATATGTATATATTATACGCCTATAATACAATCATATTACAATTTGCATATTTTTCATTACATAATTACATATTTTTCAGATAAAGACTTTTTGAATCCTGTGACGAAGGATGATAGACGAAATTATTGTGCGGGAAAGCTGCGGAAAAATAACAATAATAATGGTGGTAGTAACAACGTGGAAGAGAGTGAAAAACTGCTTTTGGATACCCCTTACAGAGCAGTCTATGCTGTGGCTACCAATAATACTGGTTAGTTTATTATTCTCATTCCTTTCAAATTTTTATTCAGAATTGTAAAAACGAAAAAATAATAGTTTATTGACTTTTTACTGTAATATATATATTTCTTTTTCTCTAAAAAAGTAATGATTGGAGCAACTGACAGACAGGAACCACTTGCAGTGGCACGAAATATTCATTTCGCTCGACTAACTGACTTGTCATGGTCGCCTGATGGGCTAGTATTGGTGACAACTTCTACTGATGGCTACTGTTCAATCATTACATTTGATAAGAATGAGTTGGGTGTTCCCTTTAACAAAGATGAAATCCCCAATGTCCCTGAACCTACCAGATTGCCCATTCCAGTTAAAGAGGTTAAAGTTAAGGAGCCCAAGGTAAAGACGCCTAAAGTTAAGGAAACCAAGGTAAAGACGCCTAAAGTAAAGGAGACAAAACCGAAACAACAACCAAAAAAGAAAAAAGAAAAAACAATTCTTGACCTTTTCAATAACAAAACATTGTAATTCAATAATGTGTTTGTATGTTTGTGTGTGTGTGGTAATTTGTATAACAATAAAAAATGATTTTTTCAGCTCCTCATCTACCTGTGTTTTAAGCTACATCAAGTTTCTCAATTCTCATTGACATGGAATCAATTTCTTTTTTTAATATTAATATTGTTAGTGCATAGATTTTTTGTACCCCTAGTGGGAATGAAGTCTATACAATTGCTGTAATTGCTTTTTTGAAGTTGTAACCCCTCAGAATTACTACATGAACTGGTAGCTCGGAGACTGGGATCTCGACCTAGAAAATCAAAATTTCAATACAAGTTATACATAACTACAAAAACCCCATGATATAAGTATTTACTTGCATATTAAATAGTAATCTAGTTAAATTCAGAAGAGTTTTTTGTTTCTAAACAAAACCAGTCTACGTAATAAAAACACTTGAAATACGATATAGTCATTTTAGAATTAAATATAATAGTAGCATTTCTCCCGTGGGTCACATTATTAGTGTTTTTAAGTAAATGAATCGACTCACTGTTTACTGCCTTACATTCATATAACAAAAAATGACACGGATTTATAGAACGAGAGGAATAATTTTTTATGGTAATCAAAATTTGACTTACACAGATCTAACGATTCTAATGATTTTGAACGGAATAAAAGAACAGGAACGGGGAATTTTTCTTTTTCAGTCTTTGTTTTCAGTTCATTGTCCAAGTGAGCAGAGTGGTGTTCTGTGGAGTGTTGCAGTGCTATTGGAAAATGTATACTACTTCCTCTCGCACTTGGAGAATGGTTGAATCCCCCGTGGAATGGCTTCCTTCGTATATCATATGGCAAACAACGGGATCGTGGTCTTCTGCTGGGGTCAGAATATCATAATTTCAGGTTAACATAAGGTAATGTTTACAACAACAACTACACGGAGACTAATTCTTCAACTGATACTAACTCTTGTCAACTTTGATGGCAGAATAAAACTACAATACTAGTTTTTACATGAATCTACCTCTCCTTGTAATTTAGTTACAGGTCTCATTAATAATGATCCATTATTTGAGAACTTCGGAGTTTTGATCATATTTACTTTGTAGTACTATAACAGTCAGTAACAGAGAAGTCCCTAACTTTCAACATATGATATACTACGTGCATACAGATACATATCAAGATTGTCTTATTTCATAAAAACTCAAACCTGTAAAATTTCTCAGACTGTCGTCTCGATGATGATGTACAGTACAGAAAAGTTTTTTCGCAATTTTGATTTTCCTTTGTTGTTGGTAAAAGATTGGAGGTAGACGTCCTACAAATCATAAAAGACAAAATGTATTCAGTAAAATATATTTACATAAAAAGTAAAGAAAGAATCAAACTATACAATGAACTTTTAATTCTTGGCAAATTATGACTAACTGTGTATGATTGATCATACCAAAATTATAATAACAAAGATGGTTTAATAATAAACATTTTGTTTACTAAATACAAAGTTAGTAATATTTACATACCTCCATGGTGGGATAGAGATACAGCTCAGAGAGCAAATATTATTGTGATATCTTCTTTCTGCAAAGTATTCTTGAATTAAACAATTGAAAATTAAATAATTGAAAATCCACAACTTACTTAAGTATGTACATGATATAAATCCAATACATTATGAAAAAATACGTAAGTAAATACTACACATTTTAGCCTAAAATTTTATAGGTAAAATGTACTTTTCATAATGTATTCGTAACAATTATGATGAATAAACATCTTTTTACTTACTTGCATTTGTTACAGTAGCTAACATGTCCAAACTATTGAGAGCAGCATTAAGGTTTTCGTCCATCACTCTACAACACAAAGGAACAATAACAAAGACATTGTTAAAATAATATGTTGTCTCAGCGTAATAATACGATACATGTTACAATAATTTGATTTGGAACATGCACTCTGATAACTTTATGATAACTTTGAGTGTCATCAATAGATAAAAACTGCATAGAAATGTTGTATATTCTCAAGTACTTAATATTATTATCAAACACATTAGTTACTTATGTAAGAAACTATGGCCGGCATATTATTTATTATGTATGACTTGAAATTCACGCAATTGGAATATAGGAAACTCATCAACATTCCCTAAAGTCTTATTTTACTTGTAGGAATATTAAAATGGAAAAATTCCTTCACTTCAGACAATTACAACTGATTATAATTACATACCTTTGTTTTGTCCTCCAAAAGTCTCTGCTCCCAGCGTTTGTTGTTGTTGTTTCTGTGAGTTGTGAGTTAAACTACTGGAATATTTTATGAATAGAATAGTTTAGCACTTTAATAAGAGTAACAGGGAAGGTAATACTAATGTGGTTGTACGATCTTAACTCTGTTTAAATTGAAAATCTTTTTCTACTAATGGACAGAATTTTATACAAAGGATAGGATAGGTGGGACTACAACGGACGAGCTTAGACCGTACTCACTGTATGTATCATACGGGAAGAAGACTGGTGTAAAATACGCAACCTCCTCTTCTCAGACTACACTGCCCCCCAAGCTCTCTTCCTTGTCCAGCGTTAAAAGTTAAACCCGTCTTTGTTAAATGCTAATTCCTATCCATCATCCTTCCAATGTTATCTCATGTATATTTAATTTTAAATCGTAAACCCAGTTATTATTATGTCAAAGATATACCAGTCCAGAGATTATTGAGTAACTTTTATGCACGTTAAAAAATTATAGCGAATTTTTTCTGTAGCTTGATTTTTCATTTTATTAGCACAATGATAATTCAATCATCTTTAAGATATTTCTCGATATTAATAACAAAATGTACGACTTACATCGAAGATATTTAATTTTTTTTCATATAAAATATAAAACATTTCGAGAGGAATTAACGAACTCATCCCCAAAGACCTTGACTTTGTTTTATATTGTCCATATTTTCTCTTCGACTTCTTGTCGTCGCACTCGCTTCTCCCTTGGCTCTAACTCTTTTCCGGATATTACTTTTGTCTGTTTTTGCAAATGACTTCCTAATCCGGTCTTTGATTACTTCTGGAGCTATAGTTGCAGCAGTTGAATGACTAATACAACTATAGGAAATACTCTTGATATCATCAGTATCCTCTTCTAATTTCTTATTTGAATTTTGTAAAGCTATGCGACGTAATAAATCTATTGATTCAGTTGTAGGTTCTAATTTCTGTAAATTTTGTACATCTATACTATCTAATAGTAAAGAGTCGGAGGTAGTCAGTTCATAGGTCCTAGATACTTCTTCTTGTTCTTCTATTTCTGGTATATTTTCAACAGCTGCTAGGTCATTTTCAGAACTTGAATCTTCTTCCTCTTCTTCATTATCATCTTTTTTCATTTCCTGTACAATTTCTTCATTAAGATCAGATTCCATTTCTTTAGTGAATCCACTTGCAGCAATTTCAACATCCAATGAATCTTCACGCCTATATAGACAAAAATATTCATGAAACTGATTAGTATTCTTCCATTTCAATAAAATAACCCAACATTTATTATGTTAGTTAAATCACTGTCAGCTTGGGGACTGACACTTTTGACTATGCAAATGAGTCAAAAATGCTAATTACCCGCTTTTAATTTAGCACACGTTTACTTCGAAGATTGTACAATGAAACTTTTCAAAACAAACTCCGAGAAGAGCATGTGCATACCATTTACATACAATACTTACATAATTGAAATTTGACTACAACTTACTCTATATCCTTGAATGTAGGGTACAATTCTGATTCATAGTTGAAGCGTTTCTTGAAAAAATCCCGAACACACTTGACGTCTCGATCAAAATACATTTCTGCATTTGAATGACTTGTTGAGACCATTTGGGGAAAATCAATTAGAACAGCACGACCATCCGCATCCAAAATTGTATTAAATTCATTAAAATCTCCATGAATAACTCCATGATTAGCCAGAGAGACAAGAAGATTCATCATTTCATCGTACAATGCAGCTGGATCATCCAAATGAGAAACTTGACATAATGGAGTTCCCTATTTTTAAAAAAAATAAAATAATAATAGATAAAGATATTTTAAAATGAAATTTTGACTTTCAAGTGTGTGCAGTTATCTTTTTTGTAGTAACTTACTTGAACCAATTCCATTATCACACAATGTCGATTAAAGTCAATTGGTTTGGGAACTCGAAAACCACGGGAGTACAAGGCAGTAAGGTAAGCAAATTCTTTGGTTGCGGATATTCGAGACAAGTAGAGCCAAGAAACTGTTTGTCTATGTTTAAGGTAGTCCCTCTTCTCTTTGATATTTCGAAAACATATTCTTCCTAATCGATGTAACTTTAAACATAGTTGATCACCATTCTCATTACTAACAATGTACACATTAGACTCTTTCCCAGTTCCAATTTGTGACCCAAATCCTGTGATGACCCCACGAGCAACCAAAGTCTGTAGTCCCAAATAGTCGTACCCAGAATTTGTCAACCGGTAGCCATCATCTATTTACAAATTACAAAAACCTGTTAAGTACTATCTAGATCAAGCTTATTATCTTCAAAATGACAAACATATGCAGTACTGAAACATAGCCATACAAATTACAAAATGTCGCCACTTACAATGTTTGCCTCTCTCATACTGTGCCAATCGATTTTTACACAATTCTCGAAGTAATTTGTGAACTCCACCATGTCGTAGACCAGCAATGGCAGCCACTAACGCTGATGGAACCAATTCATGATTTTTCATCCCCATTTCAATCTGAAAAACATTTTTAATATTTTGTATTACATAACCATGCTAAAAAATTTTATGAAAAAAATCCCCTAAAATTGAAAGTAAAGCAATTTCGATGACTTACCGAGGTCAAAACACGAAAGTCTTCCTTGGTCAGGTATCGCAGGACACTCACGTCCAACTTCCCCATTTTGTGACAAGATTTTCTTCCTTAATTGTAACTAAACTTTAACAAGCCGAGAAAAAGCATGGCCCATCCAAACGAACCGCTCTTGATTTCCAGCCTACTAAAGTCCACACCAGATGTAGACACACACACCTACTAATTTTGTTGAGTTTCATTTTACCCCAAACAGCCTGGGTCACGAACTCATGACATGTGTCCACTTTTGCTCTTTCATCTGATAATTGGGTCCTTCACTTTTACACTGATTTGTTTAGGGGAGAATGTGCGTGGTGGGACGAATTACATTTTATGCAAATGCTCCTCTTGATTTATCAGTCTCCATCCTCAAGTGACCAAAGTACCCTTCACCTGATTTATTTTTCTCCCTATACGATCCCTTGATATAAAAGAGTTTTGTGCCATTTCTCTGTACAAAATTATTGAATGCGGACTGTGCTGATTATGACTAAATAATTAAACAGATGTACATTGAATATTTCATAGCAAGAAAATCGAGATCATTTATTATGGTTATTTTCTTGTGTCGCCGTCCACATTTTTACTGTCGTCGCACTGAAAAGCTTGTGTATACGTTTTACGAGCATCTCAGCATCATCATCATAATAATAATAATTAAATTGTTGATTATAATATTTTCTAATATGAATGATATATAAGATTGAATATTTTTTTCTTCATCTCCCCCAATTGCATATTATTATGCTATGTATTGTAACACACACAATGTTTTTTATGTATCATTCGTACAGATAAACAACCCTTGTTAACAAATGGCGATCATAAAATCGTTTTTCTTCCTCTTCTTCCTCCTCCTCTTGATGTAGTAAATTAATTTACAAATAACTAATTTCTTATAATTAATCCTATCCATAACTATACTATTATTTGACATTACATTATATTAGGTTTGACAAAAAAAATTATATTGTATGTGGTACATTAACGAGTTTTCTCTCTCTCTCTCTCCATCCCCATTATTTTTGACTTGAAACAGGTGGTAGAGAGAAAGAGGACAATTTTTAGGAAAATCCCTACATCAATATCATATATAGGAATATTGTGTCAAAACTTCTATTAACCATTACTTAATTTCACAGCATAATCTTCATCTGACAAAATTATAAATATTTAAAATGTGAGTGTTACATAGTAATAAACCAGCTTATTCTTTCTTACACAATTTGAGTACACTAGCATACGATACATAATTTATACTTAAGTTTGGTTGGTGTGTGCGGACATTTTAGATTATATTAGGTAAACAAATAAATTAGAAAAGCAAAACGGAAGGGAATTTTTTTTATGTAAGATGATTCTTAACACTAGAGTACAGTATTAGTGTACTCAGAAATGTTCAGTTTTTCTTTACCTACGGAAATCATATTTTTTGGACTCAAAACAAAAGGCTATATTTAAAATTATCCTAGTTTATAGGACACACACCCCTCACATCTCCTGGGAATAATAAATATTTTGTAATATATTTAAGTAGTACATTGTATATTTGGCTCTGAGACACCGGCTAAAAATTGCATTTTAAAAATGGTTTCCTACCTTCTATTAGGATTAATTTATAACTCTCTTATTCTATTACATAATTAAGTAATTAGTCTATGACATAGTGAAAAACACAAATTAAAAATAATCCACACTATCTACGTTATCTACTTACACACATGCAAACACACACGCAAGGAGTTTATCCACAAAATCAGAATGACGGGATGTGTTTGATTAACTAGTTTTAATTGTATTTTTAACCTGAGAGCTTTCCTACATTTTCTTTGTGTATTTAAAAAAAAAGTCAATTTGGAGCACCACAGAACAATTCTGTATAAACTACATTATACAAATTGTTTGTTTTTATGTAATTATTGTTGTTGTTGATTTTAAAACATGAATCTTCCTATAAGTATATCTTAATACCATACAAATACGCCATTATTCCTGTGGTTCATGGCAAAAATATATGATATATATATATACAGTACACATTATGTATGGGGAAAGAGTTTACAGTAAGTAATAATATATTTTTATGACAAAGTTAATGCACATGGGGAATGGGAGAAACTGGGGAAAATTGATAATTGCTTTCTCTCTCTTTCTCTTTCTTGAGAAAATGACTTTCACTTTGTAAAATTGGTGGATTAAATTTGATTTTGAAAATAGACAGTCATCTTAGCTTTACTAGAATTTATCCAAGAAATTTTCAAATATGTATTGACTACATATTTAATGAGAGATGAATCTACAGCATCTAACTATGAATTAATTTTATACTTTTATCCATATTCATACGAACATTTATGTACTTCAGAGAAATTTTTCTTGTTCATTAAATGAATGCACATGTCATGGCTGGTTTGAAAGAAAACTGATAAATTTAAACATTCATTCACAACAGTGCTTAGGAGGACATCCATCTTTAAGTAAAATATTGAGAGGAGATTACAATGTTGTAAATATTTGCCTATAACCTTTTTTGGTGTCTAGCTGATGATCAGTATTGCATACCTACGATAATTAATAATAAAATTATTAATCAAGTGAATCAAGTAGGATGCACAAAATGTCTATGAGCTAATCTATTAAAATGTACCTTTTTTTCTTTCTCTACTTATTGTATTTTCTTTTGCACATTAATTAGTGAGTTGGACGCCTGCCTGTTGTACAGATTTATCTCTAGTATGTATTTTTATTATTTTGTGAATAGAATCATCAACAACTAACTGTATGCTGACATTTAAAGTCAAAAGTGGATGATTACGATTAAATATTATTACAACTATCTAGCTACCATGTTTAGGATTTGTGATTGTAATGATTATACTTTTGTCAAAACATTCTTTCTCTCTGTCCCTTGACCATCTTTTCCATTTTCCCCGTTTCATAGCTCTCTACTTTTATACTCATCAAAAAAATAATTATAGCTTTAGTAACAGGTTTTAATGATGAAGGGTGTAAATGAACAAATATATAAAATGTATGGAATTCTCATAATTTGGTTTGTAAAATTCTTCCTAAATCGAAAAGATTTTGTATGATTGTTTTGTTGGAGAGTTGGAGGATTAACACCCGGACACACGCACACACAACTTTTTTTTGCATTATTCTGGTGTACACATACTTAAGTGTGAATTACTTAATGTAACATTTTAAAAATAATTACAAGTACAAACTATCAATAAATTGCGATTAGATGATTATCACGAAATATATGCTGGTGTTTTGCTCTTGTGTCTTGTGTGTCGTAGTTTTTTCTGTTAGCTTCTAAAATACACAGTTTAGGTCAGTATTTTTGTAGCCATATTCCAAGAGAAAATTTTAAATCATATTTTAAAAACGATTGTAAGCCTACATTAATGTGAAAAGTCACTGGTTGTTTGCTGAGTTGTCGTCCATTTTGAAATGTTTTTTGGTAAAATAAAAACACAACTTGCATAAATTAATTCCAGTGTGTTCGGAAGGTGCCCGCAGGTTAATGGTCAAACGTTAGCGTTTACTTGGAAGGTTCGAATCCAAGATCGGGCAACAAAATCACTTCGGGAAGTTTATTTTGTTCTCTTATCTTGTTTTTGATTTTTCAAATTTTTTTTCTGAAGACAATTGCTCAAATCAAAATTAATTTAAATTAAAAAGTCAAAGTGTATGATTTCTCTCACTCTCTCTTTCATTTCTCCCTGTCCCAAAAGAAAGTGTCAAAACTGTGTGAGTTACAGTCTGTTGTAAAATGATAACTAGCTATTTAAATAAAAAAATAAAAAAAACAATAAGTAATGACAAATCAATCACTTAACAATAATTTGGTAATAATATTTTTTAAAATTTTATTTAATAAAAAATAACATTTTTTTGTTTGTTTAAAAAAAATTTCATTTTTCCCCTTTCTACTTTCTCTTTCTACTTTCTTTTTCTCTTCCCGTCTCAACAACAACAACTAGCAAAATAATAAGTAGACATTTGACAAATAATAATAATTTACTTTGTGTGTATAGTAGTGTCATTCACTCATCAATCACACAACATGATGAGGAGTGACAAAGTGTGTGTGTGTATTTAAAGTAACTAGTAAAATGTTGTGACAATAGTTTCTTATGTATAATTGTATTGTTCTTTCTTAAATGCCATGAATATTATCATATCAAGTACTTTGAGTATTTGCATTTATGTAGGTAGTAATTATTATGAGGAGAGTAATTATAATATGAAAAACAAAACAAACAAAAACAATATTTAGCATGTATAATAGTTAATCTATGAGAGTCCTTGAACACTTGTGACATTCAGAGAAAAATGGAAGTAACAAAAAAAAATTTTGACTTTTTTTTGTAAATACGAGTAAGAGAGAGAGAGAAAGTTGGACCCTCTCTCTCTCTCTCATCTCATACTCTTAATTAATGTCCTAGTACACTCTACACATAAGTACCTAATGTAATAAAGGTAGGATTCCTTCTCTCTACATTTTGTAGAAAGGTTTAAAATTTTTCAAAAAAAACAAAAGAAGAAAAAGAGAAAACAAATATTATTGAGAATTACACAACTCTCACATGAATTGATCCACGTGTGTGTGTACCATTTTTATACCTACTACAACTAACATGGCTCTATACATAAACATTTTTGGACTGTGACAAATAGTAATTCGGGTCCCGAATTTCGGGATGGGACAAAAAAACAGGTGAAGAGAGTAACATGTATGTAGTATATAGGATCATTCTTACTCCTTATGTAATATAATAGTGTAATGAAACACTTGTAATAATGTATGATAATTATAATAGGAATTTGTCTCTTGGTAATAATTCATTTTGTGTGTGTATGTGTTTTTGTAGTTGTGGACGTGAAAATAATATTTTTTGGCTCAAGACGTGGCAAGTTGTTGTGCAGCCAGAGCGTGGGCATGAGCGAGAACGATGGGGGACGAGAGCGACTGTCACATACTACTCGAGATGTAGGGCCAACTAAAAATCATTTGCAAAAATTATAATCACAATATTGCAAAATACTTAGCTTAATTAAAATGGAGGCTGGGGTTATTTAACTTACTTAAAGGAACTTCCGGATAATAGCATGTCACGAATCAGTGTCTCAATCGGTGTCTTCCCCACCAATCGAACAAAGAAGAGTTGCTCTATCACCTGGAATAAATTATATAGATTTTTAAAATTTATTATCCAATTTTATTCTTAGACAATTCATGTTAATGTATGATGGGTACTCGTATTCTTTTTCAAAAAATATCTTATTTAACCGAAGCATATTTGTAAAAAGTATTCCCTTGTCCCAA
The DNA here is from genome assembly GCA_009870185.1 of Pygmarrhopalites habei. Taxonomy (NCBI): domain Eukaryota; kingdom Metazoa; phylum Arthropoda; class Collembola; order Symphypleona; family Arrhopalitidae; genus Pygmarrhopalites; species Pygmarrhopalites habei. Next base: position 18,031 of record WJFB01001580.1, on the reverse strand, counting down.
CTACTTTCCAAAACTAATTCAATTAAAAATATTCTTTTGATCATCATGTTTTAAGCGAGTACATAACCCAATATACATAAACCCCGTAATTTTTATTGAGAAAAGTGCATGCTTGAGAGCGAGAGAGAAGGAAAATATTTTAGTTAATTAGTGGACATTGATTTCCAACAACAAGGCAAAGCAAATTTGTGTGTGTGTACGTGTAACAAATTTTTTGAAGTGAAATTTGAAGAAAAAAGGATGTGAACATGAAAGCTATTCCCTCACCCACAGTTACTCATCAGAATAGAACTGGTATTTTGTGATTTAAACGTATAAGTACGTATACATTACTATGAGAGTCAAAAGGCAAGTTAATATAGTTGGATACAGTGAAAGCCAAATTCCCTTGTTTAATTGAGACGAAGGCTGGATAGAGATAAAAGGGAAGAGATAAAAGGAGGAGAAAGTGTCGTGTGTGTGTGGTACAACAATAAGCAGTGCATTGTTGGTGATGACCAATTAAGCCCCCCATTGTAAAGAATTTGGAGTATTTTGTACAGTACGTAGTATACCTGACTCGAGACTGTCCGCAATGAAGGTAACCTTAGTAGGAGCTTCCCGAACCGGGTGGGTTGATTAGGATATTGAGTTCGACAGTATTCCTATTCACAAAATCATTTTTCATTGACGCAAATTTATTTTTAATAGATTCTTCAATATTTTCCACCTATAAATAATAATAAGTATGTAAGTAATTGTTGAATTACCTCAAGGGCACACTGCGACTTTTCTTGTAGACTTTCTATATGGTTCACATCAGACAGTCCACAAGCATCTGGAATATCAAAAAATTAATACACATTTTAAACAATTGCATCATGTCAAATCTTCATTTACTGCATCTTCTCGTCCAATCACATTACAAAAGTCCCCTTATGACAAAACACATTCTTTTGTTCCACTAAATGTGGAACAAAACAGACAATTTTTGGAATTATGCAAACAATTAATTTCTCAACCATTTGCATTACTAGGAATTAATTCCTTGAAAAAGATGATGGCAGGATGATCCCTCTCGCTCCATATCCTGCTTCAATTAAGCGATTTTGAAGAATTTCGTCTTTAGAACAATAGCTCGGAAATTAGTCCATATTTTCGTAGGGTACTTGATTTTTAAAAAAAACTAAATCACTCTTTATAATTTCCCTGACTTGATAAATACACGTGTGTCGTTTGTGAGACAATAGCAAGGAGAGTGTGTGGTGTTGACATGCTGTGACAATCAAGGAAGAGACGTGGACTAACTAATTCTAAACTAATTCCCTCCGATTAGTAAAATTGAACAAGTTTTTTCCATGATGATGCGGAGAGTCCCCTTTGCTTTCTCAGAAAACTAAACACTTTGCCTGGCTCTCCTGCAGAGCAGCTCATCATCTCTCTTCTTTACATGTCTTTTCTTTTTACTACCCGCTAAATTACAGAGATATTGACAGGAAATGGAGCAATGATTCTTCAATCCTCCTCTTCCCTTGTACCTCTCCCATGTTTTGCCTCCAAGTATAAGAAATGAATATTTTCACTCCCCATTATATTTCAACCTTGAACAATTAATGTCAACACTCCTTCCATTTTATCTCTCAAATTTCCTCCCCATTCCGAATAGAACTTCTGTTTTCATGATTCGGATAAAAACTTTTGAGAGAGAGACAAAAGGTAATACTCATCATTCCCCTCTCCACTCAAACTTTTACATAACGTAGGAGTCAAGAGAGTAAATTGTGTGTGTGTGTGTGACAAGTCTATTGTACTCGAAAGTACCGACAAGAACAGCTCTCAAAACAGTTTTATTTTGCACAGATTTTTGTCAAAGGACAATAATTCTTTGACCAAAATTGTCCTTTTGCAGAAGAATGAGAAGCCGTTGGGTTAGAGACCAAAGTTGACATCAAGATTGTGTCCAAAATATGAGATTTTTTGTTGTGAATGGGGAAATATTAAAAGAGAGAGAGAGAATTCCTTGCCATATTTTTCTCTCTTTCTCTCCACCACTGCTGGGATGAACGACGTTTCTCTTGTGTACCCATGATACGTAGTGTCATCATCTCACACAAATAAACAGAAGAGTCAGAAGAGGAGGAGGAGGTGTGAGAGCCAAAACAAAAAAAAGATAGACAAGGGAGACCCAGGATTGACACAGACAAAACACAATCATCATCATCACCATCATGAGAGTACACATCTGTGCAGATTACTCTCTTTATCCCTCCTCCTCCTCCACACACACACACACAACAACACAAAAATTATCTCCGTACAAAACCTTTACCACCACGTCACAAGAATTGCGGTGATGATGATGCTATGGTGACAAAAAGAGGTTAGCTTTACATCACATCTTCACATGCATATTGTCAAAATGTACATGGAGCATCAGCATCCCAGTTGCTGTGTGTGTGCCGAGAGAGAGAGAAGAAGAGAGAGGTGAAACTGTAAAAAAATGTTTTCCTCTCTCTCTCTTTCTTGAGGTACCTTTAGGCTCCTTTACCTCTTTTTTCGGCAAAACGACACTCACACAGCCATTTTAAATACTATAGAGTGTCACACACACACAAAGCAGAGGTAAAAAGGAATGGATGAATTCTTCTTCATCTTTCATTCCTCCTCCTCCTCCTCCTCCTCCCTTTGCCACAAACAGCGGAAAAGTTTTTTTCCCTCCTCCTCCTTCTTCTGTTGTTGTCCTTCTTTGTCAAGATGACAAAGGAGTTGGGGGAGGAGGTCTTTTGCAGCTCACTCGCGTCCTCACCAGCTTGATCATATACATTTTATTTGACTGTCCACAAAGCGTCGACTGTAATTATTTCCATTGTCAATTCTCAGTCCTTTTATTGCACATCCAATTATCTCCTTCTCCCTTCCTTTTTTTCTTCTCTCCATCCCCATCTCCACATTACATGTAAGTTGTGTCTTGTGACTTGCGAGTCCATGTCAACATCATGTAGAATGTCATGTAAAAAAAGGGACTGTTGTCCTATACGTATTTTTTTACTTCCTTTTTTACCGTAAAACTCATTCGTTGTTGGCACTACTACTGTTATTGTTGTTGCTGTTGCTGTACTACAAGAGATGTACAACTCGAGAGAGTCCTCTAACACTCTAATTAATATCCTTCAACCTTTTCCCTGTGTTCACAGTGTGTGGTTTTTAGAGGGGACAAAAAATATAACGACTAATCAATCGTTTGTCCCCCCCCTGTGTACACTTTCATCAGCCATTTTTTGCAAAATTGAAATTACATTTTTGTACTCCTAGCCTAGAACTTTGGAGACTAGAAAGAGGAAGGAAGGAGAAGAATGGGAGCATAAATCATACAAAATGTACTTTTAAGAGAGACAAAAAATTGCAGCAGTAATTGTAGAAACAGATAAAAAGCCATTGGGATAAAGGAAATGTGAGAAAAACTACACAAAAACTGAAAATGGTTCATTTCAGTATAAATGGTCATTCAGTCTTTCCTCCTCCTCCCGTTCAGTTCTCAGGTTTGGAATTGAGATTAAATTTTCTGGAGGAAGGAACGACAAGTCACACAAATTTATATTTTATTGACGATTAAACTTGGCACAGCCATTATTGGCCTGTAGAAATGCATGTAGAACCAAAGGAGATGCGAGGAGAGTGTGCGTCATCAGTTCACATAAAAATTGTAAAGGTTTTTCTCTCCTCAATTCTCTCTGTGCATTGTAATGACTGGTAGTGACCAATGCACACAAGCAGGAGAGTGTATGTTCCTGTCAATGTCATTCACGGCAGGACAGATCATGAACGCAGTAGTGAGGATGATGTACAGGTAAAAGAGTTGATCGCTGTCGTTAAAGGGCTAATCAAAGGGGCTAGCTGGTGGCTTGACAAATTGCTACTCAGCTTCCGGTCTACACACATACGGTTTGTAATCTACAATCAGACTTTCCAAACTACAGAGAGAGAGAGAGATCATCTCCATGTTTTTTGTCTCACCTTCTCTTTAGCCCAAGAGATTACAGAGACTCTTGTACACTTGTGTGAGTGATGCATCATTGACCAGATTCAACAAGATCTGGGAATGCGGATGACGAAGAGTCAGAGATGAGAGAGGAGTAAGGGAAATGTCATATTATTATTCAGATTTGGATGACATGGGATGAGATGATATGGCGAAGAGTTTATGAGGATGATCGAAAAATCTGTGGAGGAAAAAAAGGGAAAAACGTGACAGTACCAAAGATGAGAGTGTAATTCTTTGCACTTTCTTCTTTTTCCTCCTCTTCTGAACGCATCTTGGACAAGGCGAAGCAGTGCGATACAATACAGCAAAGACACACACACGTACTGACGTCTCACAGAAAGACGGAGAGACTACGAAATAGTTTATAAAATGCAGTGTGTACACTGTGACTCATGTCATGACGTGTGAGTATATATTATATTATAAACACACATTTTCCCAAACGTTCCTTTTTCCTAATCGTGTGATTGATCATCTGCACTTTTTTTCATCAAAAATGGAGAGAGAGAGAGATGATGACGCTCGGAATGATGATGATGATGATGGGAGGGGGAGGGTGGCATTTGACAAATTGTAATAGAAAGTTCCTCATCTCATATATTTAAATTGTACTGTTTGAACAGCAACCACACACACACATATTTCACTGACCCATCATCATCTTCCTCATAAAAAAAGTTTTGCATGTTTTTCATTGGAAATTTGAAACCGCTAATTAATTAGGCAACGTCTCGGGGAAAAGTTAGTGAAGATTCGTTTGTAAATTAGAAAAAAATAATTGAAAAGGTCAATAAAAACGAGATTACGTTGTATTGATTGGTATTTCACATTAAGCATCACATCTTGTCAAAAAAGAACAACAGACTTGTTCAGGAAGGAATAAAAATTATTGCACAAATCCCGAGGATAATTAAAAGTTAAATGGATTAGGAATGTGTGTCCTGAGGAAGAAGGGAAGGAATGGAAGAAGAGAAGAAGAATGTCAAGTTTTCCCTTCCTACAAGAAGGCCAGTACCAATATAGGTTGTCGAAAGTAAATGTATAGTTAATGTCCTTATGTACTATTGTGGGTTGTTGTTAAAGTTCCCCGACTCCCTGGTTGTCTCACTCCCCCACTTTCACCACCGCCACCCTCATCAAACACAAATTGTGAGGGAAGACAGTCCCACAATTTCATTACCCGACCCACCCTTCATGGATCCATTTATTATCTACGTGAACTGAGAAAACTTTTCCTCATGTTTACGAATACAGGGCAGAGTGGGAAGAATCATTGTCCACCATTTTAAATGGTTTGCCAATTATCGACTACTAATCCCTAGGACCACACACACATTTCTCCATTCCATTGAGTCACACTTCCATACTCTTAATTGTATTTTAGTGCAGAATTCCAGGAGAAAATGTATTGGACAGAAAAATATTCTTCCAAAATGTGTCAAAATATATTCAGAGAATCTGTTCAAAAATGAGCTCAAAGTGAGATCCAAAGAGTGGAAAAGTGAATCTGGGAGTAAAAAGCGATGAGGAGGTAGATGAAATAATTGTTGCATTTGGTGTCGGAGGACGTGCGAAAGATGAAAGAAGAGATAAACTCTCTCTCTGTGAGATCACAACTTGGTTATTGTTGCTCCTGCTGAAGTGTACGATGGTTAGAATAAGGGGAAAAAAGAAAGGATCTTGAAGTTGGATTGTTGACATTTAAAACGAAGGTTCCATTAATTTTATTTTAGAAAATAAGCGGGCGGGTAGGTTGTGGACGTGAAAGGGAAGACGAATGAGTTGAAAGTGCCCAGGGAGTCAGTCGGTTAGTCGGAGGAGGAAGGAAAAGGAAGGAAAAGAGGAGGATGAGGTAGAGACAGAGAAGTGAGAGAGAGAGAAGGGACGAAGATCAGAGTCAAAGTCAAAGTGGAGGTTGAAAATGTGAAAAGTCATTGTCACCCTGGGAAAGTGGAGGAGGGTGGGAGGGACGTGTGGTGTGGTAGGAATAAGGATATTTCTAAATTATTATTAATGTGAATGGAAAAGAATTTGAGAATGTACACTCACTCCCCTTCATCTCACTCCCTTTTTTCCCATCTCCTCCTCCTCCCTGTTCTCATGAGGAAGCCAGGAGAGTAGGTGGGTACACTACATATAGGCGTATATTTTTAGTTGTTCAAGACAGCAAAGGATAAATCACTGACGACTCTCTCCGTCCTCCTCGTCGTGTGTTTGTGTGTGTGTCTGGAACAGTTTGTGCACACACACAAACTTTCCTTTAACTGGACAACTTTCGTCAACTTTTTTCCTTTCGGGATGACTCGCTCAAAAACTGAGAGCGAGGAGACTAAACTACATTATTTTATCCTTTATAAATATGATCCACCTTCATACTCGTCAGAATCATCTTCACGAGACGACGACGACCAGAAGAGACGATACGGTGTCATTTTGTGCGATCCGCAAAAAAATAAATAGAAATAGTTGAGTTGCATTTCTCAGTTCTTTTTCTCTATATTTTCTTTCGAATCTCTTGTGGGAAGCAAAGGACCAATCTAGGAAGTTGAGAAAGGCCATATGCACTCCAGGTCCTCCAAAAATCTTTTAGAAAGAGCTTCCTTATACAAGTTATAGGGTAGGAAAGTCCACATATCCAACTCCCTCAAGATCCAAGTATCTCTGATGCTGAACAATTTCAAGAAAAAACTGTCAACCTTCTCTCTCTCTCTCATTTGTACTACTACTACTCTGTAGACAAGGAAAAAGACACACACTTCTTTCATCGAATCTCCAGGAGAGATGATTTGGTGACGAGAGAGAGAGAACCCTTTAAGCTGTCATAATTTTGGAAATAGTCAAGACCAGTTGGCACCCTCTGAGTTTTATCCCTCATTACACCACACACCACATTCGTGTGTGTGTTTGTAGTAAAACCAACCGATCGACTAATTCCAATAACTGTTGAAAAAGAAAAACGTTTTGTAATACATCTCCTAAAGTCACTGCTCGATCTTATTAACCTGGTTGTAATCCCACACTGGAAGTATCTAATAATAAGAATTCTGAAAGGAGTAATTGGAATTCTCTTTTTTCCTCTCTCTCTCCAGTCCTTCACTCTGGTTGATATTTCTTAAATGGAAAATTGAAACACACCAGTGGAAGAGTACGAAGGGACATGATCCACCGGACCATGGGAATGTGAAGTCACTGAGAGGAGAAGAGGGGAAGAGGGGAACTCATGCTGAGTGGCGTAGCTAATACAGAAATATAGGATTACCACTTGTCTACTTCCACACAAAATATTCTTCAACCTCTTTTGTTCTCCAACTTCTTCTCTTCTTCTCCTTCCCTCTACATCCAACTCTCTTCACATTCTTGAGTCTTGACCAAATTCTTATTTTCCCAAACTAACCCTTTGTACAATTCAACTCGAGATGAACTAGTCCAGAGACTGTATTTTTTTAGAACACGCCATTTTGTTTACGTTCTAATTTTTCCTAAAGAAATTTTCTTCTTGTATCAAATTCTCATTGTAATTTTTGAACTTTTACAATTCAGTTTACTAATTTTCAAAATATCCAGATATTAAATTAAAATTGAAGATGATTTCAGCACCGTTTTTCTTTTTTTCTCAAGTACACATTATTTTAAACACGATTTAATGTGACTATTGAAAGCAGAGCAATTTCAACGGTTTGTATTAAATGACATGTATTTATGTGTGCGTGTGTGTGTAGCATGGATAGTAAATCTGGATGGAGAAGGTTAAATAACCAATGAAAATGACGGATGGTGTATTTATGGCAACCCTAATAAAAAATCCTTGAGCTTTTTCTCCAATCTCTGCACACATAATCAAGAAAGGGGAGGTTCGCAATGTGTCTCCTTGTATGTGTGTGTGTGCTTCATGCTATACCTACTTAAGTAAATCAACTCGTTTTTTTGTCGGAAAAGCCACACACACATACACACAGAGAGGAGAGAGAGAGACGACAGGCTATTGATGTGACGGAGAAGCCACGGCTCCCTTTTCACCAGGGAAAATAAAGGCACCCGTCTAATAAAGGTGTCATCACCCAGTCATATTCCAGCCTGGTCGTTTGGTTCTGGTGGTGGTGGTGGTGTGTGTGTGTTTGTAAATGTGAACTCCAATTTGAGGGGATTTATTTTGTGACGTTAAACAGACAATGTGTACGACGCAATCGTTCTTAAGAAAGGCCGAGTTAAGCTTTTTTCAGTGTGTACATACATCGTACAGGCATGTTTCTCCGGCTAGAGCGAGACCTTCATGAGTTATACGAAAAAAGTACATATGTAGATCCTCATGTTATGTGTGTGGCGTGTGTGTGTGTGGAGGGAGTCAGAAAGGGGTTGAGCTTCCACATTTCTGTCCAACTTATTTTGTGGAGAATGAATTGACTCTGGCTGGGATGCTTTATGTCAACCGAGTATTTTAATAATAGTGACATGGCACACACACACACAGATACACCATCATCTTCTTGATATTCTAAGATGACTTTGTAGTCACATTTCATGCCCTTAGTCAAATACCTGAACAAGACGCTTTATCTACTGTGTTGAGTGAAGAAATACATCATATGTCAAAATATTATTATTGTCTGTGTTCACTACTGACTTGATTCTTTGTACTATTTTATGAATGAAGAAAGCACAGAATCGGAATTGAAATAAACCATGACTATGAGTTGAAATTTGATTTGAATTGTTCCAAGACAAAACGTTTCTATGTAAATGAGTACAGAAGTCTTTTTCCAAATTTACTAACCCACAAAAACAATTTTCGATTATTTATGAGATTGTGACGAGAGAATTTTAATTACAAATAGTGGGGTAGTCCACTGAATTTTATTTGACTTCCAACTTCCAGTCTGAATTATGAAACAGTGTAAAAACCTGTATAATATTTAACGATGGACACATCTCCTTTTATTAACTTTTCCTCCGTTATTTGTCTTGCCTATTTTATTTGTGGCTCCTTGACTTGTGGCTCCTCATATCATATTCTGTTTTATGTGTGTGTGTTGACCAATGAAGTCAAAAGGTAGCCTCATTCTCTGCAGGATAATATATAAAGAGAGAGTGAATATGTGTTGAGAGCAAGTTCAAATTTTGAGTGCTGAGGAGGGAAATTGAGTAGAGAACAGCGTTGGGACCATTAGGAAATGACTTGACGATGAATAAAGCATGCAATATCCCTTCATGTATAAATCCAGCATTCACCCATATACATAAACACTTTTATTCCATATATACGAATACAGAGGAAACCTTTCCCTGCACCCCCTATTTTCACAGTCTGTATTTTAGTAAAAGAGACCCTACGACCAAAATACGGAAGGGAATTGTGTGCGTGTGTGTGTGTGTGTGGAAAAAATCCTCGTCTCTCATTTCATTATATGCAATATTGTATGGATTATTATCCCTATTACATACATGTGGGAGAGACTAGGTTGTCTACATCAGATGTCAACTACCCATCGTCTCAAAAAGAAGACAAGGGAAATCAGAAGGAGGAGGAGGAGGCGAAGAGGAGGAGAGAGGGACATGACATTTGAGCGAATGTCATGCAAATGTCAAGGAGGACACAACGTTTATATTATGTCATCAACATGATTTCACACTAATCAATACATCCTCTCTTCTTCTAAAGCTGTCTACACTTTTCTTGCAAACCCTGTACACACATTTTCTCCTCATTTTTACGTGGACAACAATAATAATAAATTTTTCTTCTGCATCTAAATATTTTGTACAATTCCAGACCAATCGAATCTTTATCTGCATTGGACTCAAGTCAGACTGTACAGACGGAGACGATGAATCATTGTTTGTACTGCTAAGGCTTCTGTTGCCCACGGTCGAAGGATCAACAAGACGAATCAATGATAGTTTTTTTCTTGTGTGGAGATTTTTGAGTATTGGTCCTCATGTGAATGGACTCTTGGGTTAAATGTACAATGAGGATGAGTCGTGTGGATGGATGGACCATGGTAATTTCTTCTAATTGTGGCTTTCACACTGTGTACACATCGTGCATAGTTTAGTGTGTGTGTGTATGCTCCATTACACTCCGTCCACATGATTTCACACACACACACACTACACACAGGGATACTTCATATCGAATTGCATTGCTATCGGAATTTGCCCGCGGAATCCCCTCCACACAACAACAGAAAAGAATTGAGAGTGTCTGTTGTGTGTGTGTGTGTGTGTGTGTGTGTGTGTGTGGACTGTAGACACACAATATGATAGTTTGAAGACATAACGAGAGTGGACGAGCTTTGCAATTTTCTCCAAATTAGAGCCAAACACCTGGACTCTATTATTATTTTGCAAGAGAAGGTAGACAGATCTCTGAGACTCTGACGAGTGCGTCTCCTTATCACGATTTATGAATTTCCAAATTTTCAAAGCGTGAACTCTTCGGGTGTAATTTTCGGATGTATCGTGTACCCCCATTTTACGAATACATTACCATGTGTGTACATATTTTGTACTGTATGCTGTACAGCAGATAAACTTTTGTCCTTCACGAAAAAATGTTTTTTTATTCCCAATGTTCTTTTTTTTCTTTGTAGAGTGAGCCAATTCCAAAGAGTCAGAATGTACATTCCTTGTATTCCAGCTTACAAAACGATAGGACACCTCATCTCCTTCGCCTCCAGGTTTTTCCAACAATTTTACACGGTGTCTTGAACCAACTTGACCAATATCATGAGTTGAACTCCCTTTATGATGACACTATTGGATAATTCCTCGGGAAATGTTTAAAAATCCCTTCTTCTATTTTTTTCCTCTCTCTCTCTCTCTTCCCTTTCCCACTTGACAGGGGGTTATATTTATTTTTTCTGCTTGTGATGCAGTTTCCTCGTCTGTTGTTCCCAAACATTCTCTCTCTTGACTGTGTCTTCCCATCCATTTTCCCGGCTTGAGAAATCTTGGAGCGGACAGTTCTTTTAAAGGCACACACCACTGCAGTGCACTGTCCTATGACGTTGATTAATGGTGCATTTAAAAAATTTATCTTGAAGTATCTTTTTAAAAAAGTTCTTTTTCATACTAAATATTATTTGAACATGTACAACTTGAATACACTTATGAAGGTGTAATGTAACCTTAACAGTCGCTCATTAGCACCGAGATTGAAACTAGACATTTGTACACATTATGCATGATTATGAGTGAGTGTGTGTGCGATATCTCACAAAAATTCTCTTTTTTTCAATAATCCATCCACAAAACAACTTGGCATACTTGTTTCTCCCTTTCTTTCTAATGTGCTCAATTTCTCACGTAGTAATCATCATCATATTCATTACTCTTGTAAACGTAACATGTATGCACAGTACAAGTCTTTTTGTTTTTCATTAAACCTGCAAAATGTGAGGGAAAGTCGGACGGACGGACATTAAGACGAGGGAAATTAACCACACACAATTTTTCTTGCACAATTGCCATAAACTCTTTCCTGTACACACACACAGACACTCGCACACGTAGTACATTGTCTCATTACGTAAGAGTATGCGGAAGAGTTGAGAGAAAGAATGAGAGAATTATTATAATTCTCAAAATCCAAAAACAAAATTTCATCCTCCGTCCAAAGGTTCAATTGGACCTTTTAAGAAATTGTGTAAAAGAGGAGGAGGTGGAGTGTCGATATATTATGCACGATTAGTGTAAGTGATTGCAAGACTCTCAAGTAGGAGTCACAGATAAACGTCTCCCGACACACACACACCATACAGTTTTGAGTGCACGCACTCGGAGACTATGCCCTTACATTTGACTCTTTATTTTGGTTATTCATAAAATATATTAGAGGGAGGGGGTGGACTAGGCATGAGTGTACGTGTGTACGTGTATACGAAGAGCTCATTTAGATGTTCAGAGGAGATAGTCATGGTAGTCTAATCGAGTGAGGAACAAGTGCCACCGCCGTAGCCTCTCCCGTTATTCATCATCGTCTAACCTATTGTGGCCTGTAAATTGAAACTTTATCTAGTCGACGAGAGAGAGAGAGAGAAAGGGAGGAAGCGGAGAAACCAAAAAGAGCCAATGAAAACTTACATTTCAATATCCTACATACTCTTTATCAACACACGTACACATTTCAGGACCCTACCACCAACCTCTACACAACCACTCGCAAAATCAGAGAACATACAAAGTGGAGGAGGAGACACAAACGAAGTATCTTTCTCGTATTGACACATCTCCTCTCTCCAAAGAAATGAGAGTGGATGCCATGGCCTCCTCTCCCGGACTGTGTACACAAGTGTAGTATTGTCTTGAACCCAAGTTGCTCTCCTCAAAAACTCTCTAATCACTAAATGAGAGTTGAAGAAAGTTATCTGTGGCGACCGTCTTCACTCTCTCTCTTGCCCCAACCTCAATGAACTTGTTCTCTTCCTCCCTCTCCTCTTCTCTCTTGACTTCCCCTGATGAAAATGGAAAGTCCTGCCATGTCATGCCCAACAGCTCTCTTTGGCACTCTTTACCTCTTTGGTGGTGTTTAAGAGCAAGATATGATAAAATGGACCATGGGTTACCATCACCAACCACCATCACAGCACTTGCTCCTCTATTCAACTTGGAGGAAGGAAGAGGAGAGAGAGAGAAGATAATTCATCATGAGGAATCGTTCATCATTCAAAATCAGATTTGACTGCGGGTCTGTGGACCCTTTGAAAATTATGATTGGACATGCAGAGACGATCTGGAGATAAATAAATGATCGACTCACCCTGGATTACCTGCAACGACACACACACACGCAGAACACGCACAATCTTGTTCGTAAGGGGAACAGAATCTCCTCAAGAAATCTGTATTGTTACTCTTAATGTATATCAGATGATGGTGATGATGATACATGGTCCATGTCATGCTACTTCCTACAAGACGAGACGTAGAGCAAAAGTGTGTGCAAGGTAAGAAGAGGAGTCTTGAAAGACGCCCAGAAATTCCTTCCAACTATCAACAACATTTTTAATACGGCAAAGTTATAATACTGTGAGGGAGATGTGTGTGTGGTGTGTGTGGGAATAAAAGAGGGAGAGGAGGAAAGTTTTGGTGCCGCAGAAAAACTTTTGGTCTCTTCACTCTGTACTTCATAAAGAATATCCAAAATTATGTACGTGATATTGTTCATCGTGGCGAAGGATGTTCTGTGTTGAGTGCAAGGTGGAAAAAAAGTCCAAGACTTGGTTGTGGTCCCTCTCTGACTCTCTCTCTCTCTCTACATGACTGTGTGTGTGTTGGGTACATAAAAGCGTCAGCACTCGGATTTATTTTTTTGAGTTTTTTTTGAGGTGAGCACAAAACAAAAATGTGACTGAGATTTAGGGAGGCGCAGTGAGCACAACAGGAGAATTATCAGTAAATGTTGCCATCCGCTAAATATAGGCAGACAGAAAAGAGAGAGAGAGAGAGAAGAGGAGGAGGGATGGAGGGAGACGAGTTTCCTCCACTTTTTTCTTTTTTTCTTTTCTTGTCGAGCATTTGACCCGCTGGCAGCGAATGGAACTTTACTCTTTTACCCTTTTATCAATTTGCCACGCGTTAATCCCATTGCAAAGATAACCTTGAACCCCGCCGAGATAAGTGGGTCCTCTACTAAACTACTCGAAAGTAAAGAAGCTAAAAAGAGTAACATGGAGTGGAGAGAGAGAGGAGCACAACAAAACGTAAGATTTGATGATGAAGAACCAAGGTAAGGGAAGAACAAGTCAAAAAAACATCACCACCACCACCTTTCCTTATTGTACTTCTTAATACGTTTTTCTTAAGAGGATCATCCTATTTCTTCCCTTTCTTCTCACACACACACACCATCACCACCATATGATGCGTACATTTCCATCACACACACACACATTGTCGAGTGTGTTGTGTGTGTACAAAACTCAATTCATCGTCATTCATCGTGGCAAGTCGGGGGGAAAAAGGTGAGAGATGAAATCCTCGTCACTTGGTCAATACATATTTTCATATAGTAATGATCAAGTGGGAGTCAAGAGAGAGGAAGAGAGAGAGAGGAAAAAAAGTTTTTGTGGGGTTCCTTCACAAAAAAAGAGAAAAGAGAGAGGAGAGTATTCCATCCCTCCCATTCCACTGTAAAGTGTATTAAATGAGAGTTGATGGCAATGTAAAGATTGAATATATTATGGATGAAACAACTCACATCCATGCAGATACAAATTCATCACGTACTTAGGAATGACGATTAGTTTGAGAGAGAGAGAGAGAGAGAAAGAGTGAGGGGAGAATAACAAAAAAAATAATTTTCATCTATGTCAGTCAAATTGTTTGAGCTTTTCAACAGACAACTCTTGAGAGCTGCTGTTGCTCCTGTGCATTGTGTGTGTGAAAGTGTATGTACATGGTAATAGGTAATCCAATGCATGAGTAAATATAGCACCTTCTCTTCAATATATAAATCCTCATGCAATTCTCTCTCCTCCTTTAATATAAAGATATATTCTGGTGTTCCAAAGTAGTTTTTTTGGGAAGGTTGTTCGGCTGAGTGAAAAAAGAGAGAGAAGAGTGTGTATGTGAGGGAGAGAGAGAAGAGAGAGGGAAGATATGACGAAGAAGCCGCCGCCACACAGCTTCTTCATCTTGTTTCGGGAACGCTTCCTCTTAATAATCAGCACTTGCACAGACTGACAGACGGTGAAGGCGGGTCTTGTCCTTTCTTGCTTCTCCTTCCTCCATGCCCACATGAAAATACTTGTTTCTCTCTCCTCCAACTTCATCTCCCTCACACACACACACACTAACTCTCTCTCCGGCAGCAGTTTACTTTGGAAGAACTCTGGTGCTCCCCTTCCCTGACAAACTAAACTTTGTTTTAGTTGAGTGTTATTATACACACTACACACACACTGATAAGCTGCTTTCATAATAATTACAGGGGAGAGAAGCCTCACTTGAATAACCGCACGCTACTACCTCCAAAGAAGATGAAGGAGCACTCTTCTTCTTCCTCTGTTGTCTCATATTATGTAGAGTGTGCACCGAAATGAGAGGGAGTGTGACTGGGTCATTTCCCTCACTATCTCTCCGTCACAGAGCACCCGACTCTGTGTGTGTGTGTGACTTTGTCAAAATCAATAGCCACCCTCATTCTTCTTCCTGTGTACTGTCAAAGTCATAACAAACCCACATTCAAACATTTAAATGAATTTCTTCTGCCCCTCTGACATGCCCTAGCCCCTCAGCTTTTCTTCCATGGCTGAATAATGCGAAAGAAATCGACCTTCAATCTTCCTACCTTCCTTCAACTCCTTAACTTTATTGTACACATTTAAATTGAACTGCAATCCAATTTTCTCACTAAATTGGGAATAATGTGACTCAAAAAAGTCCCTGACCAGACCAACTTAAATATTGCGTTATTTTTGAATAAACAGAATTTTTTTAATACCGAAATATTTTTCTTGTGAAGCTAAATGACTTTAACCTTACGAAATGATGGTAGGAAAAAGTTCGGTGTGTGTCCCCCTCTCCGTGTCACAGTTTGACTGTGGAAAATGGGAGACGGCATTTGTGTGTAAAATATTCCATTTCCCTTTGGTTTATTTTATTTTGTCGCAGTCAGTTGACTTGAAAGAAATCATGTCTCTCTAGGGTGATGATAAAGAGATGGCATCTTTCATTAACGTTTCACTCACTCCGCCACGACAGTCTTTGTATGTAGCGTGTGTGTGGAGTGTAGAGGGAGGAGGAGGAGGAGGAGAGAGCACAGCCCCAGTTTTTCATAGAGACTCTTATTAGGAAGGGAAAGAAAAAAAGAAGAGGAGCCCTCCCATTGACTTGGTCTTGCCTCCAATAACGAAAATGACATTTCCATCACAATTTGAACACGCGCGTATTGTTTTCAAAGGTTGACTCACAGAGTCAAATGTCAAAAGAAGAAAAGAAGAGACTCTCTTTTTCATTTCATAGTGGTAGTAGTATACAGCAATCTCATATCCTCCCCTATTACACTTTATTTTAACTGTACAAAATATAGATCTATCTATCTATGGGAGTTTTATACACTCACGTATCTTTGTTGCAACATCACCATGAAAAATTCTCTCTTGTGTGTTTGCCGCACTCCATCCTTCCCTTCAGATGTGCATACAATCAAAGAGAGAGAGGGAGAGGAAGACTGCAGAGTGATCATATTGTGATATAGTTATTTGAAAATGACAGCAGAGTGTCTCTCTCTCTCTTACTCTCTTGCCATCACCATCATTGGCCACGGCCAATCCATGTCATTGGCCTTTTACACATTGATTTTCAATGAGAGTTTACATGTTCATGTCTCTCTCTTTTTCTCTCTCTCTCGCTCTTTGCCTGTCTGCCTGCCGGTGATCATCATAAAAACTTTTTTTATCCCTCCTCAAATTCCATGTATAGAATGGCAAAAGGGTTGGAAAAAAATCGTCAAATTCTATAGAACTCCAACAAGTGAAAAAAACAACACACACACACACAAACACAGTCACATGAATCAACCTTTTACACATTTGACTCTGGACAATCCACACACACACACGTATGTATGATTGAGGAATGTTCTTTTCAACACAGACTTGATGCTTGACGGCAGGACACAAGTTCATCCAGAAGCTATGCGTCAAAAAGAGCAGGGATCAAAAAAATTAATGACATTCCAAGATTTGGTGTGTGTGTGTGTCAGTGCGATTTAATTGTTGAAGCACCTCTCTCTCTCTCCTTGTGTCTAAAATTGTTTCACCTCTCGAGGATCAAGAGGGAGAGAGAGAGAGAGAAGAAAGATGAAACCTCACCCTTGTCTCTCTGTTCTGATGTGTGTGTGTGTGTGTGAAGGGGTAGTGGCTGTATTTTGGTATTGTGATGGCACCCAACTCTGCTGTTACTTAATGTTGTGTGTTGCTTTCTGCCATTATTGTTGGTGCTTCAAAGGCAACAGTTGGAGCAGGTCTCTTTTCTTTTATCCTACAGTTCAATTGAAATTCCTTGCCATTGATTGGAATGCAAGTCTTATTCTTATTTCAATCTCATTGTCATCCTCATCTCCGCATCCTATCCTTCTTTTTTCTGTTTCTTTTTTACCCCAGCCTTTTTCCACTACACATTCACTCCTCCTGGCCATTCCTTTTTCAAGGGAATTTACTCTCTTATTTTGCATTTTGTACATTCACACTTCCTTCACAAAACAATGTCTTGTATTATACAATGTGCAAAGTTGAAGAAGGGTTGTGTATCGTACGAGGAAGGAGAATTTCGCTTATGAAGAGAGAGAGATAAGACATTGGAGGATGAGAGAGAGAGAGAAAAAGAAGACACAATTTGATCCTCCTCATTGTATCGGCACATTTAAGGAGCTTTAACCCTCATTTGTGTAATGGGACTCATGATGCGGACAGTTGATTTGATTAGGGGAAAAAAAGAATATGACCGCATGTTCATTCAGCAAAAGTTTTTAAATCTCCCCAAGGGTTCTTTCCAAAACATCTGAATCTGAGCTGATAAAAGCCCTCTTTCCCTCTCTCAGTTCACAGTCGCAGTCGTAATTAGTGCCAGGGTCCTCTCTATGTATACTGTAGACCATCATCTCTGTTGTGTGTTGGATTATACAGATCCAGTTCCGCCATCTCATCATGTGTACGATGCCCGGCATTTATGTACTGGGTGTTCCATAGGACAATCCTATTGCAGACTAGTCTTGTCCATTATTTTTTACGAGGTGGTTTCCCCGCCGAAGGCGGGGAACCATCTCTTCAGTTATTCTGACCCTGTACACATTGTTCAGGCTTTTAATTTGGGTTCTAATGTCACCGGGAAATTTTTGTAGCGATCTAAACTTCACGTGAAAAAATTGTACAGATATACCTTCTACTCAACTAGGTCAAACTCTCATTTTCAGTAACACCGCCAGTCAGTGTTCCACTTCCTTCTCACTCTGACAACTTGTCATTTTCTGCCTCTTAAGCAGTAATACTACCCACTCTGAGGAGAAAATAT
>WJFB01001579.1:0-29065 GCA_009870185.1 Pygmarrhopalites habei | reverse complement strand
TCTGTACAAGCATATACAACTACGTAATTAAATTATTAAAGTGACATAAATTGTCAAAGAGGGAGTTTTATCTAGGTTCGGAGGGAATTTTCTTAGGCTGGCATAAATTCCACCCACGTCGCTCAAAAGGAGTCTTGTGCGTGACATGACTTATCAGCTTCAAAAATGAAGGATCCTATCTCTCTTTTTTGAACCATTTGTGAAGGGTAATGCAATGATCCACAAACACACACACATGGGGTACACAAAAAGGAATACGTCATATCCTGGCCTACATTAATTAAGTTTAAATATATTTCATGGGAAAAGTACTTCAAAAAAATTAAAATTAGAAAAGGACAAATTGAGAATGTGTGTTCCATTACTGCCAATGCAGTGTATTACTACGTCCTCCTTTAATCCCTATTGACAGTGTGTGGATAAACACTTTTACAAAAGCCCTGTCACACACACAGCACACAACATGAAACATGTTGAGGAAAGTGTAGAATGAACAGTAGTCTTTGGAAGGCCTGACCTGACCTAATAAGATGAATAGACAAACTAAGTAACAAATTCTGTACACACACACACACACACAAAGTCGTGCACATGGTGGATCAATGCAAATTACTATTTACTATTCCCAGTTTTAAATTACGACTCTCAAAAAGTACAATGTCCAATCATGAGGAAAAGGAATAATAATAATCTCCTGAAATGGCCCTTTTGCCAATTTGTTTTTCCTATGTATGTATAGTACAGTCTAAACTTGCGATGTGTGTGTGTGTGTGTGTCTACTTTATTTACGAGTCTCTCTCGACCAAAGAAGTGAACCAAAGAGTTTGTTGTTCCAGTTTTTCCCCTGTGTTGCATTAGTAGAATTGGAGAGAGAGACATTTTCATGTGGAAAATATTGAGCTGTTTACAACCTTTAGTATTTTTTTACGTACTTGCACGTTACCGCAATAATAATAATAATTGCAAAAACTGTGTCGTGTCATAAATAGTCTAGACAGGGAGCACGAAGATGCATCGTCAGCATCCCAACTTTTAACTTTAGTTTTCAGTCTGTCCCTTTCAAAACTACTCATTTGGGGAGAAAAGACCAGGAGCAACTTTCATGCCTCACGACTCTCTCTCTATCTATCTTAACCATGAAAAAATTATTATTTTTACAAAAAGGTAAAACCTCTCTTCCCCTCCTCACACACACATACACGAATTCAAATTGAAAATCATGAAGAAAGCAAAACAGTATTAGGATAATTACTATTTGTCTTGGAGTTTACAATCAAGTATCAAGTTCATTACACACACACACGCACACACACACACAATGGAAAAGTTTTTGTCCCTCATCAAAAATAAGTTGAGCATTCTCATTTTGTATTTATGAGTTGTTTTGTCAGGCGAGACGCCCTTTTCCCGTCATTCCTGTCATCCCAAAATTTACCAGTAATTTGTATTTACAGTCTGAGCAGTGTACAGTCCACCATGATGGTTAACTATTTTGACTAGAGGGGAAAGTCTCAAGTTGAAAATGATTTTGCCAAAATCCAGTACAATAAACTCACGACGGAGAAATGAATGACCCTCCGAGTATCCGAACCAAAAGAGAGAGAGAGAGAGAGAGAGAGAGAGAGAGAAATGAATTGAGATCACCGCATGTTTCTGACTTGAATGTCTTTCTCCTCCTTGGAAAGAACATCTCTCTATTTATGATTATTGCTTTCCATTACATTTACTTTTGTCCCTCCATCCTCCTCCCTCCTCCTCTTACACAATAATAATAATACATGGCAAGCCAAGAATGACACAGAGGAATTAGCACCCTCTCCACCCTCCTGAATTGTTTGTCATCTCTATTGGTGGCTGTGTGACTCTTCTGGTCATTTGTACATGATATGAGGAATGTTCTCCCACTCATAGCTAAAGTGTTGGTTGGGGAAGATGAACAATAATTAACAAATAATCTTACCATTGTCACTGCTCCCACCATTCGGTTTCGTCTCACGATCCCTCTCTGACCCGGGTACTTGGAGTAGATTCGGTTGTTGTTGTTTCGTTATGATTTCCTGATCAAGACTCATTTGGAGAGCGGACAATTCACCCAATATTGCATTCAACTCATCCTCTTGTGTGTCCTCCAGGGTGGCTTGTGAGAATCTGAATGGGTCCACGGGTTTCGTGTCCATGTCCTGTGAATTATTCAACAGAAGGAAAAATTAAAGATTATTATTGTATGTATCAAAAGCTTCTAATTTCAGACTTTAACAAGTGCAAAGAACTTGGTATTGACATTTTCAATTAATTTAAATCATATTAAAGGCGCAATGTATTTTTTTAAGAAAAAGAATCCAGTCTCCTTTTCTAAATTCATTTTCACTTCCCCTTCAATCAAAACTAATGAAATTCTTCTTGACTTGACCGCATCCCCATTCATCAATCATTGACAAAATAAATGTGAAAGAAAAACAGGATAATTAAATACGAAATCATTTGACTCCCTCTAAAAAAATTACATATTTCCATGTAATTAAAACACGAGACACACATCCACACACGAGACTGTGACAAAACGATCAAACAAGCCGAAACGCTTCGCCAATCCCCCTTTCAAACACACACACACACACACACACACAATAATGCACATTCCAATTCTAATACTCTGATCACAATCACAAGGTTAATTCTTTGTCCAATCGTCGGTAGTCAAACTTTGTCATCACACACACACACAGTACACGCACACACGGCTATCCTGTCCTGTCAATTCCAGTTCTGAATCACGTATCCTCGTTAAAGAAACGAGAGAGAGGGAGAGAAAGAATTCGATAATATTATATTATGAGACAGGATTATACGATCATTTGTGAATACCATTCAAAATTTTCACCGCATCTTCAAAGCTTGTACAGATACATAATATAAATGTGTGTGTGTGTGGTTGAGAGAGTGTGTGTGTCTTCTTGTACATTCATGATTCTCTCCATTCCACCAAGAGCCTCATCATGTTGTTAGTCTCTCTCAAAATACTAACAAACAAGCAGCACACTCTCACCCCAACACACACACACAACACACCATGAGATGTAATAATAACGGAGGTTTAGACCACGCTTTTAATTTATGACCAAAAACTATGTTGAGCTGAAAAGCTCTTCTCCTTCTCCTCCTCCTCACACCCAACATTCTAATACATATTGAGACTCAAGATCATCTCTCTCTCTAGATCTACAGACACCAACAACAACAACCAACTCCACCACTTCCTGACTTGATACTCCATAATAATATCTTGCCATAAGGTACTTGACAGGATAACTCATACCACCACCACCAGTACAGTGTATATGTGTGTGTACACTGAGCAGAGTCGTAAATTGGAAGTAAAGAACAAGAAGCTCATAACTAGACAATATTATGAACCTTATTCTCCACTACATAGTCTCAAAGGGGTGCATCCATTCCACACACACATCTGTCTACATTATACATGATATGATATTATGTATCATAAAAAGGAGGAGGAGGAGAGAGACCAGGAATAGAATTCTACACACACACACACACACACACACACACACGCAGGGAGAAAAGATACTAAATAGTCATGAGTTCTGTACAACGTCTTGTCAATTCTATTAGAGCCAGTCCGTTCATTACTCCATTTTTTTCCTTTCCTCCAGTCTCCACTGTGTGTGTGTGTGTTTGTGTGTGTGGAGCTGAACATAAACATTCATTCTATTAGAAAATCCCTCTTCACACACACACAACAAGTCATCGACATTTTGCTCCTTGTGTACAAAGTTTTGTATGTATTTGGATGAAAAAAAATCCGTTCTCCCTTTAATGGAATCAACATACCACAACCGACTTTGGGGATTTTTGTTAGCCTTCTTCCATCCACATTTTTTGAATGAAACCCTCAAGAGACGAGGGAGAGAATCATCCAAGATTTGTGCATCCAACAAGCACACACAACCACAGAAATTTACATGACGAGAGAGAGGAAGAGTTTTCGAGATTATAAATCCATACTAGTATTTCCTAGAGACAGAGCGAGAGAGATGCTGTAGGGAGAAAGAACATTCAAAATTCAGTCGCTCCGAACAGAGAGAGAGGGAAGCCAATAATAAGTCATAATTCATGGGGAAAACTAGACAAGAAGGGGAATCACCGCTAGTAGCTAACAACAACAACAAAAACCATCCTCACACATCCTCACACCTTCCACTCTGGTCCAAATTAAATGAATTTACGCTTCCACACTCGACACATCCCTCCCCCTCTTCTTTTTTTGAAAGAAAAGGATCCTCATCTCACCTATTCTCTCTCATCATCTCCTCCTCTACATTATGCACGATGCTGAATACATTATTTCAGACTCTCACCCCTTGGCTCCTCTCACAGTGCAGTACATGTGATTATTATGATTGTCGAGGATCTTAAACCGACAAACCATTATTCAAACCTCCCTACTTTGTCCAGAGATAAAGCTGCTGCTGGAAGGTGGAGGGAGAATAGAGAAGATATGGAATGAAAGGTAGGAATTTCCCTTCAAGTCCACTAGCAACCCTTCAGTTCACAAAGTCTCCGGCACTCTGCCCTAATATAGTTTAACTTTTGGTGTCTATCTGCTCACTGGATCTAACACACACACACACGCAGTGTGTGTGTGAAAGTTGTTAACTATTAATGTATTATCATTCCAGAATTCCAGATCCCAATTCCTCTACGCATGAACCGTAAATCTTTTCAGTTAAATCCAGGCTGGAAAACTTTTGTTAAAACCAGATAAAGCTGGGTAGGTTCCAGGTAAAGAAGACCCGGGTAACAGAAGGGGATTCGTGGTTTTGTACCTGGGTTAACACAAAATTTTCCAGGATTTTCCTTGTCTACTGGTATGAAATATTTCCGGATGACTCCCAGGTGAGTTCCTCCTATGCAGTGCTTATATTTCTCCTGTTGTTTGTGTGTGTGTGTAATTTGTAACTGTATGATTGCAATTGCATTTTGACTCTCTCTCTTCACACATACAACCTTGCCCTTCCATCGTGTGTAGTTGCATGAAATGAGAATACAAAATCCAATGTGAGGACTGGAGGGTAAATTAAATAGTCTTGCAAACTAATTTCCTAGTAGAGGAACACAAAAGTGTAATCGAGGCTGTGTGTAGCTTTAATGTATAACGACCATAGTATCTCTCTAATTTGATTTCCCCTTTGTTTCAAGATGTGCAACTACAATAAAGAAATTTTTGGAATGGCCATTCAGAGACGTATTTTATGTGAGTGTACTGCCCACAGGACAAATTGAACAGTCTACACAATTCGGACCTCTCTTTAAACACACACACACATCTTGTACAGTGTAGGGGATACACATGAACAATGGGACAATATTAACAAATTAATAATTAACTCAGGACCCATTCAGTACATTGTTAATAACAGTACTCCACTTAAGCTCCTCGTTAACCATTGACATTGTTGCTGTTTCGTGAGGAAGAGTCCATCATCCTTGCCAAAATGATGCTAATGTTTCCCTCACTCGTTCAGAAAGGAATGGATTTGTCAAACTTTAATTAAAAAAGAAATTACAAAACTCCACACACACACACCCTCCACCCTATTTACTATTTATATTCCAGTAATATTCAAGTATCTTCCTTCACGCCTCACAAATCCCAAATTGAGAAATCCCAGATTGAAATCCACAATTATTTCACATTCTCCCCAAAAACAGACTCAGCTGCTCTCTTCCAGCACTGTGTGTGTGCGTGTGTTGGTGTGTGTGTGTGTTGAGAGGGTCCACAATCATTTTTCCATGATTCTGTGTTCGAGTCAACAAAAACAAAAGAACTCATCAGCCGGCTTCCCCATCTCTCTCATCCCTCCCTCCCTCAGCTCATCTTTTTATTTTACTGCCGGCATTCCCTCCACGCACACACACACACGCATCACATCTCCACATGTCACGCATTGACTGTCCCTCATTGGGACAGTCATCTCATCCCAGTTCGCTTCCCCTTCCTCAACTCCACTCTGCCGTGGCCACTGAAGCCACCAAGTGAATTAGGAATTAGTAAAAGTTCCCCTGCTCCTCACAAAATAAATGGGAAATGAGGGGAGATGGAAAGAACTGTACTGTGTGTACTTTCGTACATTCCAACTTTCTTAAGCTGAGGATCATCAAGAAGATCAAGACGAAGGGATGAGGGAGAAACTCCAGTGTCTAATACACCCATATATAGTCACAGCCACAACAGAAAGGAAAGACGAAGTGAGACGTGGATACTAAAAATATAGTGAGCAACTAGGAGATGTTGACACGGCGTAAAAACGAACAGAAACACACACACACACACATACACTCGGAAGGGAAGGGAGACTCATGATATTCCTTTTTTTAAAAATGACGACTCTCCACACTCAACAGAGTAAGGGAAGAGACCCCCATCTTTTACTACTTCTTCCTCAAGAAAAAATTCTTTTTGTTCCTCCGGTCCACACTCCCTGTACAATGCGTGAAGGGGGAAAAGGATGTGACAGGATAAAATGCAAAACAACGGTACACACACACGTAACTGTGTTACACACACACAGGGAAAAAATTCCTGCTACTGTGCTCCGAAAAAGAGGAGATATTTGGAGCCCTTTCGTCAAGAGACACCCTTTCCAGGCACATGGTGATGGGTACACTTGTAATGAGATGACAGTAAAAAACTGTACATATCTATGAGCAAAGCTTGTCCATCCACAGATACACACACACGCAGGAGAGGAGAGGAAGGGAGAGGGAAGAGAGACACACGACACGTGCGAATAATTTCCTTTTCTGTAACAAGAACAACTGCTGTAAATCTTTAAATCTGTGTCTGTCTACCTCTCTCTCAACACACACACGTATGTATGTATACTGTATACGTGTGTGTGTCTGTGTTCGGCTGTCCCCTAATGGTCCAAGTCATTCGTCTAACCTCCTGTCTTTAGGTTTAGGACAAAACGGGAGGTAGCCCAAAAAGCTCATAGCATGAGTAATCGGATGTCGTTTTCTCCTTCTTCTCCGACAAAACTTGGAGAGTTGAAAACTCTCTCTCTCTCTCTCTCTCACTCTGTGTGTGTGTGGGACGGAGGATAATATCAAGATTGTGGATCTGTGTAAAATACTCTGTCCTATCCACTCTACATTATTCCACAAATCTCAGATTGAATGACACAAAGGTAACTCTATTATCTCCGGATCCTGGGTAAGGTAGCCTCCTACTCCTAGTACACACACGCGCGTACACACAGGAGAGAGAGTATAGTCTTGGAAATACAGTATTGTCTATAATTATAGGATCCTTATATTTATCTCCATATTATCTTCCCGACACACACACACACACCGCATCTGTGTGAGATGGTCGGAACACACGACGAGTATATTCATCTCTGCTTGTGTTGTGTAGGAAATTGCAAACAGATAACACACACACACACGCACTTCGGGATGAGGAGGAAAGACAAAAAGCTATTGGGATTACTAACGAACAAAGCGATAGATAATATGAGGACTGGAGGAGGAGAGGAGCTGACAATGACATGGCCCAAGTGAGCCATTCCTGTCAAGAGAGAAACTAATGTCAACTAACGAACCATGTATGGTTCTCCTCGTCTATTCTTCTTGGGAAATTCTTCTCCAGCCTCTCTTTCTCTCTCACACTGAATAATGTGTCCCTACGTTTCTCCTCATTATGACTTCCCTGTCTTGTGAGGGACAGTGCGAATTTTCTATTATATTATGAACGACTCAAGAATTTACACAAAATAATGTCCCCCTCCTATGTGTGTGTGTACTCTGGAAAGAATAAAACACATTCATTCGGTGTGTATGTATTTGAAAAATCACCTCATCATATTAGCGTCTCATACAATTTCCCAATTTTCACGCTCTTCAAAACTGGCCATGGCATTTTTGACGAGAAGACGAGTCATCAGAATTTTTTTTGTGTTTAGTCAAATCCATTTCAAACAATCATTTCATTCATGAGACAATCAAGTGGAGAAAATCAAAATTGAAGTGTGTCGTCATTACACATGAGTCTTCTTTCCATGTTGAATCAAATCGATACAAAATACTTTTATGACAGGACAAGATAGAGAGAGATGTTTTGAGGTAGACATAAAATAAAAAGTGAGGAACATTTCTAAATAGAAGTAGAAGCTTCGAACAAATCATACACAAAAAAAGTCAATCGAAAGTGTCGTATAAAACTGTCGGAGGATATTAAAAAGGGACCTTCTCTTCACACACACACACACTCTCTCCTCTTCTCTCCACTTCCTTCCTCACTTCTTACATTACACGGCATAAAGGACTGAAACCCGGATCGCAAATCACTTTTTTCCAGGGAAAAGTCGGCAAGTAATTTCCCATTTCCGTACACAAACGCACTTTCCAAAACTACACAAAACTACCGTAAAATCCCTCATAAAATCTTGTGAAGTCTCCGTTTCGAAAATCTCTTTCCATTACTTTGATGATTCACTTCCAAAAAAAAATTTGCACACTTTGGACGAGTTGTATGCAAAAATTTTCGAAATATTTTTAATGACTGCCTGACGCTGAATTTTTTAAAATATTTTCTTCTTTCAATTTACAAAGACTCTTTTCAAGTTTACGGTACCTTTTCAACCTTCCCAACAACACAAAGTGGAGAAAGAGAGAAGTTGAAAGTGGCACGGAAAAGAATTCCCATTTTGATTCTGTCACCTCTGTCCCTGATCCCCGTTAAGATAAGGGGAGGAAAACTCGTTCACTTCCCCGAAAATAATATGCATCATGCACCAGACTCACTCACGGTCGAACCCCGAGAATGAGTCACAATTCAAACAAACTCCACTCTCTCTCACACACACACACGCAGACATACACACTAAACTAAACTGCTAAATTGTCCCTGATGCTTCTTCATCATCATCTCATCCAATTTTCTCTCTCCATCCCACTTTCAACCCATCTTATCAGGAACACAAAATCCCCCTCCAAAATAGAAAATCCACCCCAAAAACGTACACAAATTACAGCTACAACGTTTCAAAAATAGTTGAGTTCTACATACGAGAACAACGAAGGTAGCATTTCTCCTTTCACTTTAATTACTTTCTTTTGGCCAAGTTCTCCTTTCACTCTTGCATCTAAATGGACTCAAGCATCCTAGATGCAAGGGAAAGACACAATTCAAATGACTCTCATAGCCTTGGCATCATTCCCTGCTCAAATCCCCATCCAAAATTTGAAAGTCATAATATAGTAAAATGAGACATTGTTTTTTTCTCAAAAAAAATATACAAGTTCATTGACTAATTTTCCGAAAGAATGGGTAAAATGAAAATTCCTCTTTTCCTCTACAGACATCACAGATGCCCTCCCCCATCTTCTATTGCACTTCCCTCCAGTCCCCATGCAAAACATAAATAAACAAATTAAAGGAAATGAGTGTAAGAACCAGATGGGGAAAAAAGGGAAAACCAGCACACAACACAGAGAAAAAGCCACACTTTTCCCATTCACCAGTTCAAATATCCTAGTCATCCGCATCACAACTCGACTCTCTATACTTTCTGCTCCCTTCTAATGGACACACGAGTTGTTTTCATTCAAAAAATAATAATAATTTAGACGGAGAGATAAAGGCCCCAGAGTCATGTGCACCATTTTTTGTGAGAGAGTAATATTGTACACTCGGCGTGTACACTTCCATTTATTAATCTCTATTGTAAAAAGGAGTTGGAGTGGGTGGGTTAATGAGCTCATGCAACCTGTCTCGAAAATCCTCCTCCCTTCTTGTCTTATCAGAAACGGGGGAGGGTTCCTTTCTCTCAAGAGCGAGAAAACTGTTTCTTATATATGTCTGGGATGATGATAGGGTTTTTCTTGACTCGGCACAAAAAAAATTTAGTTTAATTCAATTCCACTCATTCTATTTGAGGGGAGGGAGAGTCAAGGAGACCGGAAATGGTTCATTATTCACGACTCCGTTGCATGTTAGTCCCCTCCCTCCAATCCGAAAATCCGAAACTCACAACATTCGAGTTTTTACTTGAATCAATTAAAATCCTCATGGTAATTTAACGAGAAGGAAAGTATTTTCTAAATCTGCACTGGGATTTATATAATACACAATTTTGTTGGTTCAAAGTGGACAATTTGTCTTGGGTTTAAATTATTCAACCTTTTAAACCCCTCCTCTAAGTCAACAAAGAGGGAAGAGTGTGTATAGACAAAGTGGAGAGTAGATTATGACTCATCAATTCCTTTTGACACTTTTTGTGACAGGTCATCAATCTTTCATTTTCGAATATCCTTTTGTGGGGGAGTGTGTGTGTGTGTGTGCGGAATGAAGACAGAGTTAATGCAAATTATCAAAGTGCCGTTGTTAAAGTGGGAAGGCGGATAAGGAGACAAAATTTAAATGACAACCTTGTCAAAATCTCCTCCGTCCTCCCCAGACACACACACACACACTTGACTAGTCAAAACAATTTTTCTTGGCTCTCCGTCTGACTCGTCAGATGAGAAGAACATTAAAAAATATTTTCAATGTACTTTTCGAAACGGAGAAAATAATTTCAAAAAATTTAAATAATCCTGCCTTCTGTAGCAATGGAAAGTGAAAAGTCTGATCACAAGTTGTACTGTAAAATGCTTTCACTTGTCCCACACACACACAACTACAGCTTTCACCTGGTAAAATGGAGGGCGGACGGCCGAGATTCGCTGCTATCATTCATTGAAATCATAAAAGGTCGTCATAAAAGATACAAGAGGGAGAAAAGACAATTTTACGACGTACAATATTGACTTTCACTCTCCACCACCAAAAAATACGATCTAATCTCTCCTTTTCCCTCTCCCTGACAGAGTGAGTGTGTGTGTGTGTGTGGTATATCCAAGTTCCATAGGAGAATGAAAAGGATCCCCACACACCCTCACCCTCTCTCTGACACACACGCAGTCTAAAAGGGTCGTAAGGACATAAAATAGAGAGGGAGGGAAAAAATCTGTATTAAAAGCCATGTAATTTTATGCAGTAACCGTAAATCCTCAATCAAAAAATCCGAAGGCTGAATTGCCTTTTAATATTTGACTGCAACAATTTCAATCAACCGGCACAACACACACACTCTCTCTCCCTCTTCTCTCTCTCTGTTATATGACCAAGGGCTCTTGTAACAGCAGACGGTAAATCTCATCTGAATGGAATGGAAGAGAAAGAGAGAGAGAGAGTAGAATATTGTGTGTGTAAGAATGTAGAAAACCGCCTTTACCACATAAAATTCCACCGCACACTCACACACACGCACTCTCTCTCTCCTCTCTCCTCGTTGAATATGTGCGTAGAGTAAACATGCAAAGTCGATGTATTACATTATACAAGACCACAGTCTATATGTTGGCAAAGCCATAATTACATGAATGTTTGAATTACATTACACACAGTATAAATCCTGGAGAGAAGGGAATATGGAAGGGGAGGAGGGATGGAGGGAGTTTAATGCAGTCATCCACAATTGTCTCATAAAAGAAGGAGATTAATAGGAAATTATAGAGGAAGGAAGGAAGGGCAACGATCCATTTTACGAGACAATATACCCATCAGCCTACATTAGCCACAAGAACTTGACAAACGATTCTCCTTCCCAGAAATTGCACACAGCCACTTGTATCTCTTGTGCGTGTGCGTTGTGTGTATACTATATTGTGTGTATCCCAAGGAACCATAATATTTTGATAGAAGAATGTTTTTTTTGTCTTAAATTCCTCATTTGTATTCATAAGAGACAAGGACAAGGGAGACAATCAGAGTCGTTGATCTAACAAATTTGAATACATTTTTAGATTTGAGGGAAAATGAAAGGACCAAAAAAAATTTCAGGGAAAATCCATCCCAGTTTTCGGTGTGGAGAGTCAAAATGAGTGTACGAAGCTGTTGAGGTTCAACTTAATGTTTCCTCCTAATGGTTCAGCTAATAGTAGAGAGGAAGAGAGTTGGAGTGGAACGGAGAGAGAAGAGATGGAAGGTAGAGCAAGAATTTTTGGGGAAATTTATCGAGGAAATTCGTGGACTTGGACAAAACTCCATGACACACATACAAGATAAAGACACACACGCAGACACACAATTACACAAGAGGAAGAGATGAAGGAGTAACTGAAGACGAATGAAAGGAGGTTGAAAATGCAGATGTATTTATTGTCTGTGCGTGCATTACTGAAAAGCACCCAGTAATTCTCTATTTTTTTGAGTTCCTCTCTCTCTCCCCGTGTGTGTGATGTGTGTGTTAAAAAATGAGGAGGGAAAAAACAAGAGGTAATAAAAATGAGCATTAGCACCAACGTTAGGACTAATTCTAAACGGCAATTCGAGGGACGTTATCCTTCTATGTGTTTTTCTGAATGTGTGTGTATACGTGTGTGTGTGTGGAAATATCTTGAACAATCCTGTGTGTGTGTTCTAATACTTTAATCACGTCCTCCACAATCTTCCTTTTAACGTTATTTCCATACGCGCAATGGCAATGGATGTACAATATAGACTTTTCAAAAGTTTTGTCCTGACAAAAAAAACTGAGACGAAATTTGTGTATTTCAGTCTAATTGAGTAAAATTAATTGCACTCCTCTACTCTTCTTCTCTTCCTCCTCACTACTGACTCACTAGTACGAAGGAGTACTTTTCCTCGACTTCCGACAACGGGGTTTTGCACTCGTAAATTTAAAAGCACCCTCTCTCCTTGCGTGTGTGTGTGTGTGTGTGTCTCTTTTCTTTGTTATATATATATTTAAGTCAATGGAACTTAGGGGAAAAGATGTCGTATAAATTATATTTAATTGTAATCCTCACTAACAACAGTTCCATTCCAAATCGGATTTCGAGTGTGTAATGTGCAGTTACATTTTCAAAGTCAATGGCCTACACCCAGGCACACACATCCCTGCAATGTAAAAAGCCCACACACACACGTACACCCCCATTCAACTATGGAAAAAGGTCTTTTATCCAAACCAAGAAATTTTTTTGAAATGTCAAATTGTAAATCACAATTAAAATACAGATAAGCCTACTGCCCTTGACATTTGAATCTCCCTATTGAAAAATTCAGAAACCCTCCAAACCTTCAGCTCTCCAATTCTCGTAATAGAGTCTTCAAAAGAGGGAGGAGGAGGAGGAGAAAGAGGAGGGAGGGGGAGGGGAAAGGGGATTGAAAACGTTTTCCCAAATTCCATTTCTCCTATTACAGATATTAAGGTACGTGAGTTGTATGCACTACACTACACTATGAATATAATGCCATATCCCTTTATAAAACCCGGTAGGAATTTCTCCCCTTTTTTCAAGTTCACTTTTTGCATCCTCCTCATCGTACCCATCCCTCTCTCTCTCTCTGTTATCCCGGTTTCGGGGAAGAACAGCGAGTTTGGAACCCGGCTCGACTCGACTTGGCCTTACAATTCAATCTGACGGGGAAATTTTGTGGAATACAATTTTTCAACTGAAAAATTGACTCTCTCTCTGCATAATTCCCGGGTAAAAAAGAAGGAGGAGGATGAAATATTAGAGTCACAATGAGCGGACACGTATACAAATAGAATTGTGTGTGACGGGGGTTTCTCTCCCGAACTTTCCCGTTTGGATAAATGCAGAAACACTTTATACAATTTAGTTTAATGGAAATCCCTCGTCTGTCTACATTCAAAATCCGCATTTCACACGCCATTCTCTCTCTCTCACTTCCTAGCACACACACGACACAAATAATTCATCATCACTCTCAAATACAGGAAGGGGTAAAAACCCGGGTGCATATTGCACCGATGCACTTATTCTCTCCTACTCGTACACTCTCAAGAGGAGACAATCTTTTTGCGTAGCTACAATTTACCGTAAGAATTTCAAGATTCCCAAAGAAAATCAAACGATATTAAAAAATTCAACTATTTTTGTCGAATTTTCCTAGATTCTTTTTTAAAAAACGTCCAAATTCAAACCGAAATTATACTTGTTAAAAATGTATCACGCCCGAGTTTCACTAGCATCCATACGGTATCTCTTTTTCTCCTCCACGGACCCTGACACACACACACACCATTATAAAGACAAAATTGATATCCCCTCACCGTCGACACACGCACGACACACACTCTTTCTGTACGAAAAAAACAATTTTATATTGGATTCTCCATTTCCGGCTCCTCTCCATTCCACAAACAAAATCCCTTCAAATAAATTGCACTCAAATCAAGGTTGCCAGACTGGATTGCATTGTGCAGTCACCAAAAAAGAAGAGGGAAACAATTTCCTGACCTTGAACTTGAACCTCTTCAAAATCACAATTTTTATTTTAAAAAATCCCGAAAGAATTTAATCGACAAATTTTGAACTTAATCACTTGAAAATCCACTTGTAACAATTTAAAAAATTTTTCTCTCACTGTGTAACCTAAAGTAAATCTCTTGCGACCACACACGAGTTGACTGGAAAGATTTGTATGTAAATTTTATAAGAATCAAAAAATGTAGAGGGATGTTACCTCATCCTCCGAGTCTGATTCAACGACACCGACTGCGGTGGTGGCTGAACTGACTGCCGGTGACATTTCTCTCCTTCTCTCCCTTTATCGTCCTATTGTATAATATAATACTGGGGGACAGGGAAGTTACCCTGTTTGGATGACAATCTTATATAACAATATATGTGTACACACACACCCTGGGCACCCTCAACAAGAGAAAGAGAGGAGGGAGGGCAAAGTCAAAAGCTCAACTGTTCCTGTGTTCACTTTTTAAGTATGTATGATTCTCCCTTCATACATACATAAAATCAAAGGAGAAGGAAGAGGTACCAACATCACGACCACTACCACTACTACCTCAATCACGAGCTCTGCGCACAATAAAGTACAATAGAATTGAATATGAGAAGTCGGGGGGCTCCAAATCTTGTTTCCTCAGGTTTGTTTGGATTGTCATGATGAAAGGAGGGAGAAGAGAAGAAGGGATGACTTTAAATCAAATCCATTGAAAAATAATTCCGAAATGTGGAACTGGAAATCTCTCCTCTTCTGAACAATACACGGATGTAAATCTAATGTGTGTGTTCACATAATTGAGAATTGTGGAGAGTCAAGTCAAATTAAAATCTTTCGTAGCAAAATCTCAGTTTTCCCTTGTTTTTGTTTTTTTGTCCTTTTCTTTTTGTCTTCACTAATTGCTTCCCCTCGTACACAATCGTAGTACGTACGTCCGCAGAGAATTCAATTCCACCAAAAATGTGTCCACACAAAGGACTATTTTTTTAGGTCTAATTTAATTTTCTTCGTCCTGCTCTGAGGTTTAAATGCTATTAACAGGGAAACAACAAACCACACTCACTGAGGCCACCCTTTTTGTTTTTTTCTCGTTCGTCTTTTTTAACAGTTACAAAAGTCGAATGAAGAAATAAAGAATTTGTCTCTTTTTAAACAAGGAAATTAGAACTCTCTTCTCTCTGTATCTCAATCACTCAATCTCGTCACACAATTACAAATTTTCAATTACCCCAACGAGGATGTTCACATCCCCAACTGAATTGTGTGCGTGTGTGGGGTGAGGGAAAGAAACACTTTTTATATTCAATAATTTCCGGACTTGCACAAACACACACACACACAATCACGACCTAATCTTCTTCATCTGAGATCAATTTTGTAATCTCTTTCTTTCTCTACGTATGTTCGTGCGTCACAAAAAAAATGTGATGAATTCTCCACACTTTTGATGTTGAATAAAGATCAACATTCAAATAAAAGAAACGTTCATCTCTCTCTCACTCTCTCTCACACACACACAAGAAGACAAAAAATGAAGATCCAAGTGAAGCTTTAATCGTAGACACAATGAGAATGAAACAGCTCGGAGCAATCTTGTTGTTGTTGTTGTGGAACAAAGTAGTCTTATATCGTTTGATACAGTCTCACAATCCTTTTGACTTTCCCTTCAATACACACACAAGACACACACGTCTTATATTGTAGCTGTACATGTGTGTGTGTCTTGCCAGCTATAAAACCCACAACTGTCTTTGTGAAGAGAGTGTCTCGTCGTGAGTGATCAAGTTCTGTTTTGGAGCATCCAGTAATATCGTGCAAACTACCCTCCTCACACACACACACACACACACACGATACAATCGTATAGTACGGTGTATGGTACAAAAGAACAGATGCTAAAAATGCAAAAAAACCAAGTTTCACCATAAAGTTCAAGACACTGTTGAACAGACACACACACGTACACAGGGAGAGAGAGAACAACTCTCTGACACTCTAATGTGTTTCCTATTTTTTAGTCTCCAATTTTTTTAACAAAAGCCATCGACATGAGTCACAAAAAAATGCTTTCCCCTCTTTTCATTCATACACTCCTGACACTCCACTCCAGTCTTTTCAGTGTGTGTGTGTGTGTTTTTGTTTATTATATCATATCATGAAATTGTCCAATTCCAATCTCTCCACACACATCTGACGGGCTAGTACATAGTAGAGAGAGAGAGACGCACAAGAGGAAGGGAGTAAAAAAAATTTTCAATCTTCTCAAGACAATCTGTCTTATCTGAGGGCAAAGAGTTTCTCCCACAGAAAACAGTCCAAAAACTCAATCATATTCCCCAGTGCTTGTCCGATCTTCTAAAAGTTGAGTCAGGCCTGGACATACACACACACACCCACGACATGTATGTGTAATGTGTAACACAGCCACAATCCAGACACAGCTGAGCTGAGACAATACAAAAGTGTCCGTTCAATTTCTCACTTTTTCCGTCCCTCAAAAAATGACACCGGCCGAGTCAGTCAAGATCCAAGGAAGGAGAAAAGTGTACATTTGATATGTCATCCCAAAAAAATTGCTTGCCATCTTATCTTGTCAAAAGTTACAAGTGCAGAATGTCCCACGCTACACACACACACACTGTACACTGTGTGTGTGTGTGTGTGGACAATAAGAAGCAACAGAAGAAGTATAAACTCTTTTCCCCTCAGTTTCTTGTCTTTCGTAATGGAAGGGCTGAGTGTCAATACAGAAGACACAATCTCATCCCCACACTCAACTCAACTCTCCCAAGACACACACGCATACACACACACACACAGTTCAAGATGCTCTCAACTATGAGGGAAGAAATTTAATTCCAAGTCACAGTCCTCATTCCCACCCATCAAACACACACAAAGTCTATGGAACAACTTTTGGGACTCTGACTGTGCAAAAAAAAATAAATAAGAAACTTGGGAAAAAATAGAGAGAGGAAACAACAAGCAAAAATTGCTCTCTCGCTCTTGAAATAAATATCTTTTTTCCTTCACAGGCAATTGTACACTTTTTTAAAAAAAGAAGAGTTACTCTCTGCATCTATTTTGCACTTGGAACGAGACGGCAATCTGGAAATCTTCAATTTTTTTTTACACATTGACTCTCCACTCTTTATTCTAAACCCTATTTCCTTCTCACTCTCATCTGTATTCCTTCTCTGTATTTTCCAATTGGAAATCCTTTTTGGAATCTTGAGACACACAAGAGAACAAGTTGAAGTCACCATTAAATTCAGATTCTTGTCTCTCCAAACTACTTTAAATGTGTCGGCTGTGCTCTTCTCTTCCTGTCTCACTGAAGAGAGTTTGTGTGTGTGACAAACGTTGCAAATAATTTGAATGTGTCAAATTCTTCTTGCTGTGTATAATTTGCAAACTGTTTTTTGATCCCACTTCCGCACAGAAACACTATTATCACTTTGAATTAATTTTCTGTCAAGAAGAAGAAAACGAAAATGAAATTTGAATTGATCTCCTGCTCTTCAAAGGTTGTCTCACAAATAAATTGTAATCCCAATTTATAGAGGTTATTGAAATGAGTGGTGAACACCTAATCTAAGTTTGGCAGGGTGAGACACGTATAAAAACCCTCTTATTATTGTTGTGTTGAAGGATCTCTTGGCCGTTGACTCGCAAGTCAGTACGAAAAGACACACGCTCTCTTCCTCTCTCGTCACGAGAGACGGAAGGAAGGAAAGAAGAGAAATGTGGAGTTTCCTAATAAAACTTGCGAACCGAAGAAAGTCACGAAAAAATTTTTCCCTTCTCCCTCTCTTCTCCTCCTCCACTTTACTATTCCCTCCTGCTGTTCCCTCCACACACACACAGGACAGGGCAAGTCTATTAGACGGTTAGCAAGCCTCCACACTCTCTCTCACACACACGCACAACTCTCTCTCAAGTGTTGGAGGGAAAAAGGGGAAACGGAACCAGTCAACCGTTCCTCTGAATCCTTGAGACTGACGAAAAAAGATGCTGTGTTCGTCTGGGAGGAACCAGAAAGACCAAAAACCATCCACGATGCACACACACATACACACACGTAACAGACAGAAGTGCACGATGCACTCTCTCTTTCTGTATGTACTTTCTCCTATACTTTTATAGGATGAGAGTCACACTCTGGAGGTGTTGAGGAGTCTTTTTTTCCCGACTCGCCCTCTCCTCCCTATAATAAAATAGAGAAACTTTTGAGAGAAGAGTCATCTACTATTATAGTGTAGTGTAGTATAGGGACACATCTGTGTGTGCTGACTGACTGTGTAGGGACAGTAGATTGAAGGTATTTTTGTAACCAAGTATAGGCTTGACGCACACACACACACACGGATAGGAAGAAAATATCCCGTATATCCGGTCTCCCTCCCATACATCCGAGAACTGGGAGTTGGGAAAACCCCGAATCCCCGTATCTTTCTTGCATGGTGTGTAAAACTATAGATAGACTCACCCGCATAATATTATAGGCACACAGCAACTAATGCACTTAGACAGGCCCAACACACACACACACACACACACAACAGTCTCCAAAAAAATATACACAAGACAACACACAAGTCCTGCTTCCAGCCTTTTTCGGTGTAATGTATTTGGATGTACACGACGTGAGACAGGGAGACCCAAGAGAGAGAGAGAGAGAGAGAAAGAGGGAGGCAAGCCATGACTTCCGACCAGCCATTCTATCCATTGACTTTTTGTTTTCTTCCATGTACACACACACACAATTCGATATTATCATTCTGGATCACACAGTGAAGAGAGAGAGTGTGTGTGTGTGTGTGTCGGGATCAGGATTCATGAGCCAAAATTCATGGGGAATGACTTTTAATGACTTTTGAACCACCGTCCAAAACCTTTCACATCACATGATGACATGAAGAGAGTTTGAAGTGTGGAATCAAAAATTTGAATTTCAATCACTTCCCCTCCCCCCGCCCCCAAAAAAATAAATTTCACTTTTTGTCATGTAAATTTTTGTGAATATTGTAGGGTGCCCGTGAACTACATCCGTTTTACGAAGTAAGGTGCACACACTTGCATACACATGCACACACACACACAAGAGGAGAGGAGAAAGAGAGAGGGGAATTAAAAGTTGGCACGGGTATCAATTAAAAAGTTCCACTGCACTTACTACTGCATAAATTGGGGGTAATTTATCAAAGACGACCAAAAATGGAGGAGGAGGAAGAGAGGCTCAATCCGTTTTCCCGTGGAGTTAATTTCCAAGAGGAGAAAAAAAGACAATGAACTTTCCTCCTCTTTCTTTCCCCCTTATGCTGGATGTCATAATAAAGATGTTATGACGCTGGATACACACAGCTGATTACACGTACAACCCAAGATTCTGAGAAGAGGAGGTGGATCGAGGAACATTTATTTATCAACTTTTTCATCTTCCGCCTCGCCTTGTCGTTGAGACTCATACATTTTTGTTCTGCTGAGAAGCCATTTACAGCCAAAAGTTTTGTCCAACACACACACACACCGAGAGAGAGATCGGGAGGGAGAAGGCATGTCGGGACTGGGAGGGTTGAGGCGCTAAAAGTGCATCTTTTTTTCAGCTTCCCAAAATAGCACTAAACTCCTTCCTCCCAGTTCAGCACTCACACACGCAGATACATCCCCTCTATAGAAAAGCATAGAGAAGGCTTGCAACATGTAAACAATGCCACACACACAAAATTCACGTGCTTTTCAAAGCCTCTCCACACACACTCTCTCTTTCCTGTTCTCAAAACAGACACATGTTCCAGACACACAACTTCCTCTGACTCAGGCTCAGTTCCCAGAACTGTGAATCATAATTTGAAATACAATCGCTAATTATCCAAACAATTCCTATTTTTTTGAAAAAAAAACTTTAAAACATGGACGTTTTGTTGTCCATCCACATTTTCCATTTGTGACAGACTTTTCAACTTGAGGCCCTGAAGAAGTGGAAGTAGAGTAGGAGGGTAAAAAATTAATTTAAAAATTCCACTAAATTAATTAACCATTCAACATGACTCGAGTTTCACAAATTGTATTTGCATACCCTCTTTCCTCCCCTCTCCCTCTTTTCAGTTTGTAATGTAATCAAAATCATTTTTATGACTTGAAGCCAACGTCCGTGGATGTGTGTGTGTGTGTTTCTGGAACATTTAAAATGTACACTGTACACACACACCACCACCACCACCACAACATTCATTATTCAAAATTGAACAACATGGATGTAGGACATGGGGGGAGGTTTGATCTTTATTTAATAAAACGATGAAAAATCCTGGTCTCTCTTTTGCTCATTGAGAAGAGGGGCAGTCAAGTTTTTAACCTTTAATTTGTACACTCCCCCTAACTCCCCTCCGTCCATCCTCTCTACATATTAATTTTACGACTCTCTCCCCCTCCCACACCCTCTTCTTCTGAATGACGAGATGTAAATTAATTTTTTTCAATAACTACTATCCTACGAGTGGCGTACACCATGGGGTATGTGGTGTGTGTGTGTATTGATCCAGAGTGGGTTCATCGACTATTTGATAATAACCCCCTCCCCTTGCAGAGAGAGAGAGACGAGAGTTAAGATGTGAGGGGGAGATGAGATGATATAAAAAAGAAGGATTAATTGAAAGCCACCCACCCCACACACACACACACACACTCTCTCTCTTTCTCTCCCAGTTTCCCAGTGAGAACAAGACGGGGACTATCAACATCAAATAAAACACACACACTCTCTCTGTATGTGTGTGGTGTCCTGGATGAGACTTGCAGCCTGAAAGAGAGAGAAGATAAAGCATATGGAGAGAAAGACCAGGAGAAACACATTAATGTATTGTTATAATGAATAACTTTTCATACCTCTGACTCATCCATTATGGTGCGTGTGTGTCTGCACTACACACACACAGAGAAGGGAGAAGGGAGAGAATGTGCTCATAATATCTTTTCTGACTAATCGAATGAGATTAAAAGACCTCACAGACCTCAAATGGTTTTGATCCGGTTCTCTCTCTCCGTGTGAAAGAGACTGTGTGTGTGTCTGTCTCTCTTCATGTACAGCCCGCCTGCCTCGTCTCACCCCTCCCCTCCCCCTCCTGTAATGGGGAAAAGAGTGGAGGAGGTTTTCTGAGTCACGACATGATCCCCTCATCGATATTACTGTACAGTAGTCAACTATGTAATTCATGTGGAGTTGAATGGCAAAAGTAGGAAAAGTTTGTGGCGACAAGACATGGCCACTCCAAAAAAAGGAATATTAGCTCAT
Source organism: Pygmarrhopalites habei (assembly GCA_009870185.1). Lineage (NCBI taxonomy): Eukaryota > Metazoa > Arthropoda > Collembola > Symphypleona > Arrhopalitidae > Pygmarrhopalites > Pygmarrhopalites habei. The sequence goes on along the minus strand of WJFB01001579.1, from coordinate 7,427 downwards.
ACAATTATATTTGTGTGTGTGTGTGTGACGTGTGTGGAGGGAGAGGGGATAATTGGCATGTTTGAAAAATCACATGTGGTTAATTTTAAAATTTAATTATCCAACGGTATTGATCGTGGATGATTTGGAAGACAGATTGAATGAGGATCGGCGGCGACGGAGGTGGTCGGGATGGGTCAAATTACGTAATGGATTAAATTGGCTTCTGCTAATTAATTATCCAATCATCTCGATAATTATATTCCCATTGGATTCCTATTTTGGATTTGTATTGAGGAGGGACAAAAGAAATCGGCTAAATTCGAAGCTGGTTAATTGTTTCTTCAATTTTCTATGATTTACATTTGAGTCTCCCGCTCTTCCAGTGAAAAAATTTCACTGAAAATGAAGAAAAAGCTCTATGGACATTTTAATTGAGATGGAAAGGTGAGATGAGGACTGAAAATTGTGTGAAATCCCCTTGAGACCCTTCATCTTCATCTGTGCATATATTGTACGTGTGTGTGTGTCAGTCACTGTGACAACATCCAGTCTCTCTTTGACTCTCGTTAGTCCGTCACTTGTCACTATTCAAATGAAACGAAGATTTTTTTTCTTCTTTATCTCACCCAAAGTACACAGGAGAGGGAAAAAGATGGAAGACGGCAGGAAGTAACTCCACCAAAATTAAATAAACTTAAACAAGACCATCATCTTCTTCCTCCACATTCATTATTTCCTCTCTCTCTCTCTCTTTCTATCCAGTGTAAACATGGAGTGGAAACAAACAGAAATTGTCTCTCTTGCCCTGCCATAACACACCATCATAATCTTGAATATTGAATGTATAAACTTTTCTTAAAATTTCCCTTTCCAACACACACACACACAACTCACTTTTAAAACTCTCTCTGCTTCCGAATAAATCCTCTCAACTTTTGTAAATAGACAAAAAGCGGGGGAGGAGGAGGAGGAAGAGCAAAAATTCATATTTCCGGCATTTGACTCTCTTTACAAAAAAAAGTTTCCTCTTTCAACTATTTTCCCTTATCTGGCTCCATGTTTCTCCAGTAAAAAAACTGCAGATAAATAGAGACATCCAGAGCCATTCATCCACACACACACACACGCAGAGAAAGAGAGAGAAGAGAGGGGACTGGAATATTTTTACTACCCTCATATCTTATCTCATTTTGATAATATCTTGATGATCATCATCATAAAAATCTTTCTCCTCGTGTCGAAATTGTCACAACACACACACACACTCTCAGCCAGTGTCTCAAAAGAGAGAGAGAAGTTATAGTTTTTTGGAGGGTCGAAAAGTCTCCTTTTACAAAGAGACGTTTCAAATTATACAAAAAATATGGTGGATCCTCTTACAGAGAGAGAGAGATCTAAAAATAAAAATTTAGTAAAAAATTTATTTCCACATAAAAAACTCGACGTGATTTACCCTCCTCCTCCTTCCTCCTCCATGTTCAACAGTGTGTGTGTGTGTGTAGGTCAGCTGGGGGCATTTCACATTCATCTCCCGTATTTTGTATATTGTACAAATATGGAAATATTCGGTTTGATTCACCAATTTTCCGACTCACAATTTTGACTTTGAAAGAAAAGAAGGGGGAGAAAAGATTTCTTCATCTCCTCCTCATCCCACAATACACAATCAATTTCAATCAAGAGGGAAGTGAAGCGGGAGTGAGAGAGAAAAAGAGGGGCCCCTCAAACCAAAAAGTCTTTAGAAGGATAAGAATGTATGGAAGTGGAAGGAAAACTTTTTTTTCTTCAATTTTTCCAACCCGCTAAACTCTCTCTCCGTTTTTTTTACTTTCATTTCCCTCCTCAAGTCATTCTTTTATCCACGAATTTCATTCTAAAACAGTAAAGATCTTTTCAGATTGAGGCGGAATGACAGTTTAAATCTAAATCCAGAAAACAGTTCTTTACTTGTCCATTTTTTAATTAAATCCATCGTACTTTTTAATTCTGATCAAGATCTTCATACTTTAAAAAGTTTTTAGACAGTGGAAAGGAAACTTTGTAGAAATGCAAAGGGAAAGTGCATCCATAGTGCAAAGTGTAGTGTCGGAAAAACGAGTCATATTTTCAAATTCTTTTTTCAAAGTTGTACGGGCATTATAAAATTTTATACTATGAAATAAAATTGGGGGTTACACACACACACACCCGCTCGTCATAACTACCTATACACAAAATATCCTTGCATGGAGACAAAAAATCCTTTTTTATGTATTTCTCCTCACGATATTGCATATGTAGTTCATGTAGAAAAGGGATAGCGTATAAAAAACTCAAGAAGTGTTTATAAAAAGAGCCATCATTTTCATCCCCCATAATGATCCACATCGTCCTCCCTCCCAATCTCCTCTCTCTCTTCTTTCTCTCTTCTACTTCTTCTCTAGTGTCCTTTCCCTCAGTCCATAAACGGGAGATTCTCATGTATATAGATATTAAGTGTAGAAAAACATGAGTGGAGGGTGGAATTTTCTCTCACATTTTCTTTTCTCTATCTCTCTCTCTCTACGGAAAAAGCTCTGGCCGTCGAAAGGACCCCCGAAAAAGAGACCATTTCATGTTTCCCACAATACAACACACGCCCACACACGCACACACAGGAGAGAGAAGTTTAATGCACGGATCATAGCCTTGCAATGCAATTCTATGCATTCCTGTCCTCCGCCATGCAACTCGATGTAATGTAATGCTCCAAGAAATTCTGTCTCTCTCCCACACACACACATACACACACACACACGCTCTAAAGTAGTCAGTCAATCTTTTTCTTGGCTTGGTCCTTTTTCATCCTTTTTTTTCAATGCATTTCCTATAGCCCCCATAAACGTGTGTTTTTATGTGTGTGTGTGTGTAGAAAATATCAAAGTACACATAATACACCTCCAAAAAAACATACACACACACTCTCTCTCCTCTCCAATTGTATGGATTGTATTGTCTGGATTTTTGTTGGATAAAAAAATGTTAAAAAACCGCTTCGCCTTCCTCTCTTCCTTTCCTGGACTTGGCTCTCTTTTCTTCCCTGGACATTTTTCATGTACTTTTTTATACATCTTTTCCTCTACTCTTGTGTTTCCCCTCCTTCATCCACATTTCCTTTTTCTCTCTCTCTTTCTTGTACACAAAAACTGCATCAGCATCATTCATTTCGACAAGAACACAACACACACACAGTAAGATTACACACAAGCTGAGTCCAAACTGGCTTTATGTATCTTGACTGCATCCTGCACTCTGAAGGGAAAATCGAAATTTAGTCTTATTCTCACCATTTTAAAAGGTAACGAAACACACACACACGCACAGTGCAAATGCAATATGCGTTGCTCCTTTGATGCAGAAACATCTCTCTTTCTCAAATTCAATGGAGATTTTCCTTCTCCCTCTCTTTCTCTTTCTCCTCCATTATGCAAAAGGGAAACCCCTCACGGTTCCTCCCCTCCTTGGAGATCGTAAAAACTTTTTCCGCTGAACTTGACCCTAAAATGCTAAATAAATAATAAATCCAAGGAATCCCTCTTCTCCTCCCCCTCATCTTCAAACGGATCAACAATAAAATGAACGGAGGAGATGAGGAGGATTCCTTTTTCTTCTGGAGTATTTCAAGTGGATGAGTCATGGAGGAGGAAAAAGTCTCAAGAAGTTGACAACTTGTGTACCCCCTTCTCTCTATTTTGTCTCTTTGAGACAGTTCCAGACACACACACCAAGAGTGTGTGTGTGTGTTAGAGGTCACATAGTGACAGAGGAGAGTACACTTCTCATATACAGGAGGTAAACTATTGTAAGACTAAAAGGTCTTCTCCATTCATGACAGGATCTAGACTCCTCTGATTATTCCATGAGGAGTCAAGCCTTTTAAAAAAGAGGCGAAAAAAATTGAGTGCGTCTTTAATCCTGGATACAATTGTGTGTGTGTGTGTGTAGTTAGTGTGTGCTCCAAATTATTTTTCAACAATTTAAATGTACCCATTGAGTACTCTACATAAATTACTGTGCATTCAAATTTAAATTCAAAAGCCGTATAATACAGTAACCGTTTTCCCTGTCCTGTGCGTGTACTAGAGAGAGAGTGTGTGTGTCTACAACCGAGTCAGGGACCAGAACGACACTATTTATATTTAAATGTTACTCTCTACACACACAGGCACACACACACATTCGATGGGTTATTGAAAACTGGCGAAACACGGCGCTTCTGATTTTTCCTTTGCTAGCTTTTTGACTTGTCACGAGCCTTTTTTCCTTCTCTCTCTCTCTTTCTCTGCTTCTCTCTCTCTCTTATGAGTGTGTGTGTGTCATAATTTACATGACAATGGGATGGAAGACACAACAAGTTAATGATCTTATAAATAATTAATTAAAGTGCATTGGAATGATGATGCAAGTTGGAGGGAAAAAAATGAAAATGAAATTCACCACTTAAACCCAGTCATTAACGTTCCCCTCCACACACACACGCGCACTCTCTCTCTCTTTTCCCATTCTCATTTGAGTGTGTGTGTGAAAGTGAAGAGAAAATGGGTTTCTGTGGAGACAAATGTGTGGAGGATTGTGGAGCAAGGATAGAAAAAAATGGGTCTGTTTGATGATGATGATGGCAATGATTCTCCTTGTCAAATAAACTACACACGCTCTCTCTCACACACACGTGTGGAGAGAGAGAGACTGCACGCACGGTGCGTATCATGATTCGGATGACAAAAACTGGGAGAAAAACAGATCCATCTAATAATTGATAATAAATCCAGAGAGAAAAAGGAAGTACAAAAAAAGTTTGTACTCTGCTGCTGTGGGGAAGAGAGAAAAAGAGGGAAATATGAATGGAAATTAAATGGCACCCTCAGGACAAATAATAAACGACCCAAGACAACGGAGAAAAAAAAACATTTCGTCCCCTTCAATACGCAGTGACAATAATAGAAAACCCGAGGAAACAAAGCACTGCTCTGTTTTTTTTCTCGAGACTTGAAAATGTCGGGATGTGGAGGGAAGAAAATGAGGATTTTTGGTGGAAAAATGTAAAAATGAACCGCGACAATGAATCCAAGCGAAGCCCATGTTATGTCGGTCTGTTAAATGATTGTCATTCACAAAAACTTGAATTCCTCCCAGAATCCAGAGACACACAACCCCCCATGGATGAGGAGTGATTTTTTTCGGTCAAAGGACTTTGTCCCTTTCCTCCTCCTCCTAGAAACTAGAAGGGAGAACTCTATAAAAATAAGAAAAGGTTCGTCAAGGAGTCTCTCATTTTGAACGGGACGTGGGAACAATAATAAAGTTGGACACAAAGCACTATTTGTCCAACACAAAAGACAAATCTTTGAAGAGTCAAGAGAAGAGAAGAGGGACATGGATTTTAATGAGGATTTTTCCACAGAAACACTTTTATACTTGTCGGAGGGCGCAGGCCCTTCATAGGGGCCTGTTATGTACAGATATGAGTCACAAAGGTCCGAGGGATTGGTCAGCCAAGGTTGAGACAAGCCTAGTTAATTTGGTGAGTGTGTGTCAATTAAGAGTTTAATGATGGTGGATATTAAAAGAACTTCTCTCTCAAGCTCGCGCTAGAATCGCTGCGCTCTTTCCTATTTTCACGGTGTCTGTATATCCGTCGTGTGTTTGTGCGTGTGTGTGTGGGATATGGATAATGAAGAGAAAAGGTTGGGAATTTGTCTGCATGGAAAATAGGACTAGTATGGCAATGGCCATGGCTGTGGCAAATAGATTGTAGATTAAATCCTCCAATCTCTTCTTGAAGAAGATTCTTCCCGTCTTTTGAACTGTCGCTGTGACACTCACTGGGTGTCCACAGAGTGTCCATGTCGTAAAAAGAGGAGAGAGAGATAGGAAGGACAAAGATGTGACGGCTTCAATAACAATAAATCTTTGTATCATGCAAAGTACCATATAGACACAGAATCTCATACCGTAATTTATCTCTAGCACTAAACCAAACTCAGATCTCTAGACTGTACAATAGGATTTCTTTCGGAATTTAAAAAATACGGTATGAAGGGTCTGCCCAGGAGCAAGAAGAGAGGACTTCATGAAGCCATTCATTTTCTACATGTGAGAATCAAATGTGTAGAAAAAAAGTCCGAAATTTCTCTCTCTCTCTCTTCTCCATTACAAGGAAAGAGAGGGAGAGAGACAGGGTTGATTGGGCAGTGCATTCCACTCTTCCAAATTTGGAGTTTGGACTTTTTTTGATCCGAGCTGGAGATGCAGTTCTGCTGGATCCTTCCACCATCTTCACAAGGTCCTTGACAACATTCTATTTTTTCTGCCCTCCAACTCTCAGCAGAAGGAGGGAGGGAGGGAGAAAAGTTTGGTACATTTCATGGTAGTCAAATAGAAGAATTTTTTTCCACAATTAGGATGACGTATGGATGGAGGATGGAGGATCCAGAGATTAGTTCACATCTTCAAGTGCGCTGTGTACATTGCGAGGAAGGTTTTTATCCTTTCTAATGAAATGAGCTATTGTTTCCATAAATGTAATCAAATGACGAGAGAGAGGGGGAAAAACTCGTTTACACACATACAAGTAGACAAGAAGTCCCTTGTTCCAGAGAGCTGAATTTTCCTCCTCCTCCCTTTTCATCATTTTACTCGTATCCGTCTGGTCATCACTCATAATTTAGTCCTTATCATCTTGTTCACATCTCCTAATGCTGTAGTAGCCACAACAGTTTTAAATATAAATAGAGAGAAGCAGGAGAAACTCAACCCAACCTATTAAATTACTTTATTCCAAAAAATATTTTTCTCAGCCCATTCCACATTCTCTTAGTCTTGCTTTGGAGTATTATTCAAAGGCTTTGAGTCAAAGCTCTCGTAAATTCATGTCCAGCAGGAAAAAAAATGTAGTTTCAGCATCACATTTTGAAAAAAGATGGGCGAGAGGAGGAAAAGAAGTATTACAATGGTACAAATCTTTTTTTTTCTTGATTTAATCCTAGATTTTTTCAAGCGTGTTTGTTTGTGTGTGTAAAAAATGGGTATCTGCAATTCTCATCTCTCTCTTCCCTTCCCTTTGGATTGTGGACTCATTATCTTGGTAGTCCATCTCCCAATCCTCGCCCACACTCTTCATCATGCACAACACTCTGGAGTGTCCATTATCCTCTTTTTCCATGTCAATACCTCCCTCCACTGTGTGTGTGTGTGTGTGTTCAGCCTGCCAAATCCTGATTGTGTATCAGAGATTTCAAAAATGGAAATTAAACTATCAAACTCGGTCCACCACTCAAGAGTCTAAATACTCTGGAAAAAATTGGACGGAGAGATACATTGTATTTACCGTGGGTGGAATTTATGCCAGCCTAAGAAAATTCCCTCCGAACCTAGATAAAACTCCCTCTTTGACAATTTATGTCACTTTAATAATTTAATTACGTAGT
>WJFB01001578.1:0-29073 GCA_009870185.1 Pygmarrhopalites habei | reverse complement strand
GCATCTGGATACACAGCCTTTCTCTATATCCCGATATAATTCAAAAGCGTGCATGTCCCTACACTTCTGACCCAAAAATGTGGATTTTATTTGCCCCTAATTTGTGGCAAAGTCCCTGACTGTAGTTGGTAGTTCTATGCTACAAGTTATTCCATTATCTGCAAAACTTTCTGAATGAAGTTTTAGTAAATATGTAGAAATATTTCATAATACAGACAAATACCTGTATTACCGTTCATCTCAAGTTGAGTCTATTCAATTAAGAGAGAGTCACTGATTTTTATAGTTACACGAGTATAAATTTAGATCAGTATTCTTTGCCTCAATTTATTACTGTATGATACTCACAATTTACTTGATAAATGCTTTAAGAAGTAGGTTATACGGCAAATCCTCTTAAGAACCTACAAAATGTAGTTGAACTAATGTATTTAAAATCAAACTAATGATGGCATCCAATAATGGAAGCTCTGAAAACGCATTCAAACTTTAAATATGCACGAAACTAGTTTTTTGGAGAATATTCAGTGACTATTATGTGTATAGTAACATTTGTGATCGTCCGTACTGTGAATTATTTAACGTAGTAATAATTTATGATCGGCTTGGTCCGAGCGTTCAAAATTTGTCATATATATGTACAAAAGCTTCATCGTTCGTTCCTTTCAAGTTGAGTCAACAAAGAAAATGAATATTTAATATTTTAAATATTAGATTAAATAATTTCCTCACGACACATAATAATAATAATAATATATTGTGATTATTAATATGTTGACGGCCATACTTGTACTTACCAGCATGAATATTCAAAAGCACAAATTACATAAAAGGTGCTGCTGATCGTTACAATTATGTAAGTATATTATATTGTTTGAAATAATTTATGTTCAATGACTAATCAATATGAGTCCGGTGTGGATTATCGGTCTAAAGAGAGAGCCTGTCACTCGAATCAAATAATAATTTAGTCAATAAAATGATAAAGCGCAAATTGAATTTTGACTTAGTTATTTTCATCAATTTTTATTCAAATTGTTTTAATGTTTCTAAATGTGAACTTGGATGTATGTGTGTGTGTGTGTACGTTTTGTGTGTGAGTGTATTTTTTTATTTGTGGCGAGGCTTTGATTTTTGCTTGGGTCTGACGGAGTGCATGGAACAAAAAGAATTATGACGCTCTTTATAGTAATGTCATTGTCATTAGGACTTTCATATTTTTTCGATACTACTTTTTGTTGCAGCGATTCTTTCCAGATTAAGAGCCCTTCACTCCGAAGCTCTGACGTCTGCCTCTCATGACTCTGGATTCTCCAATTCTGATTCCAGGGAAGACTCACCTCCAATGTCTCCTCCTTCGGAGCATCTTCGGGAACCTGTGAACTGTGTCGTTTAATTTATATATTAAATGCTCACAGTTTTAGTAGTTGAACTCAACACTGTAATAAACTTTGACTTAATTTGACACACAAACAAACACACTTACACATGCTAGTTATACGATTGCCAGGTAATAATAATGCCAATGTACCTTAAACGCACACAAACACATGAAGAGAGCGTTGATTCATAACTTATGAAATACAATGTCATATTTAATTTTTTTTTCGCATTTGCAATAATACTTGTTTGTCAATTGTGATAACTCACAGGGGACAATAATTTGAGCAAAATATAATAATATTCTCTCCCTCTTATTCTCCACATTTTGATGAGACTCATCAGAGTGGCATTTAATTTATTTCATCGATTATATGTATTTTAAAAAAATTTCACTCTCCCCCTCTTCCTATGCGGTTTGGATGTATCAATTTAATATTGGAATAATTCAGCTACCATGTAATTTCCTTCAAAAGTTGCTACTACAGATAAAGGGTAAGTCCTACTCGGTGTACGCAGCTCAATATAGCATGAGGACAATAATGACTGCCTGTCAAAAAGGGACTGTGGAGTACAGCGGAATGTACGTAAAATGCAGTGAATATAATATGGCAGAGGCATCCATGTGGAGTGGGTAAGTATACATGCGAGAAAATTCTAAAAGCATTACCAATTTCTTTCTTTTGGTCTAAATGTAGCAGGGTACAGGCTAAATCTATTTGTACGTTTCACACTAAAATAAGATTTCTATTTTGAAGTTTCTAATTTTGCTCCCATGCATTTATTTTGGGCAATCTAATTTTGTAGTTTACTTTGTGCTAAATTGGTCCACATTTTTCTTTTTTTGTCCCGTCCACGAATAATTCATAAAAATAAAAATAAATAATCTATTCTTGCTTTTGGGTTGACGAACGGTATTCATTTTTATTTCACTCTCTCCCTCTTCCCCAGCACTCCTCTCAAATTAGTACATTTTTCTCAATATAAATCACTTTATTTTAGCCCAAACTTTTATTTAGCTTCCCCCCCTTGTTCCTTGTGTGTACAATTTTTGTGTTGGATATTTTTACTTTGTCATCGGGGGCTACCAAAGACAAGACACCCAAGAGTTCCAAATGTTTTTATGACATTTTCACAAAGCCAACTCTCAGTCACAATAACACTTCCGTAGTTCCTCAGCCAATTCTATGATTCGTGTAATTAACGCATTAACTCATTAATCACAAAAAGTAATCAACAAAAGGTGTTTCTTCACAATTAATTCTTTTAAAGAAGAAAAGACTTGTAGTGTTTAACCTATGTATTGTGAATTCAATTCAACACGTTTCACCTACTTTATTGGCTCTAATTTAAAACAATACTGCCAATCAGCATATTTGCAAAAGAATTTTTTTCCAAAATCTGATTGCAGAAACGTATGTTGATTTATAACATGTACATAGTACTTGGTGATATTCTGTGTGTGTCACACACGTATACTCTCCCCATCTCCCTCGTTGACACTTTGATAAAACGGTGCATTGTATAAATCTCTTTTTATAATGGGAAGGATTCGTTTCAAAATATCCCTATATGACATTATTCCCATATGTCTTCCTTTTCACTCATCATCTATCAAATTTTAATCAGGCAAATGGATTGCCTACTTACTACTTCATCTTTAAACTTTAGAATGAGATACACTGAGAGTGAGTGTGTGTGTGTGTGAGTGTGTGTGGGATGGCGTCTGTCTGTGTGAAATGTATTATTCTGCATATGTTACTCTATTGACAGCCAGTCTGTCTCCTCCTCTTTCCTTCTCTTCTGTTCCTAATCTTTTCACTTCTCTTCCGGCCCTCAGTCACACATTGAAACTGGTCATAAATTTCATAACACTTTCAGTACAGAAATTTCTCTCTCTGCTACAATCATAAATATTCCTACACAAAAAGAACATTCAAACTCTGAAACACTCCGAAAAATCTATAACGTTCTCCCACTCCTACACATGTACACATCGCAAACTTTTACCCTTGCCATTTAATAGTATTCTGAATTTAGGTCATTTTTTTATTCCATAGTAAACTTTTCCAAGACAATTATAGGACAATTCTCAATTTATTTTTGTTGTATTTAATGAAAATTGTAGACTGAGACAATTAGCAGCTGTAACAGTTGCCAATATTTTCCACGGGACATGAGGAACCCGTTTCGGATTTTTTATATGTTGACCAACAGGTTCTTGACTAAATAGCAATCTTGCTTTTCATCCTCCCAAAATACTGAGGTATGTTATTGTCTAGTCTAAATGCAAATTGTTTTAGAAATTTCTCTGTTGTCTCCGGCGTGTAATATTTAAAGTTTTGTGAGGCTGAGTGATTTTCGAGTCACTCAAGATTCGAGAAGACCTACCCCCTTTTACAATATTACATGCTAACACGATTGTTGGAAACAATATCCACATTATATATGTAACACACACACACACTTTGGTGAGTCAATGCCTGGTGAAAAGAAGTGTAGAATCCATTTCCCGTCCAAGTGAAAAGACGGAGTAACATACCACACTCACACATATGTACATAAGACAATACCAAGTTAGATATTCCTACCATCAACTATTTAGAGGAAAACATTTCATCAGGAAGATTCTCTCTGTCTTTTTCTCTCTTGTGAAAGTATCCGCCTTATGTATATTATGTATGTGTATACTTGTATTTATGCAAAGTGGAGAAATAATGGAGCAAGTAAAATGATGGTTTGTGTCTCCTCTTTTCTCTCTCCCTCTTTTTCCCTTCATTCCTTTCCCACTGAAAATTATTCTGACGCCTGAGGCTATTGTTCATCTTATAACGTTTCATCGCATCTGAATAATCTGGTTTATCTCCTCTTGTCTCCACACTTGTGTCATCACAAACTGTGAAGTGTCAACAATTTATTTTGCACATTATAACGTACGAAGACATTGTAGACGCCAGCCACACACACTGGAAGCCTCAAGGATTTTCTCAAAATTTACAAGAATTTTTTTTGTATGAAAAGGAAAAGAAAAAACAAGCGTCACAACAAAAACTAAAACGGTTTTGAATGATTTTGTGAGACTTGACCTTTTACGTAGTAAAATGTTTTTTTTAAAAAAAATGAGGTAGAGAATTCTGGGGATATTTTTTAGAAATCCAAAAAAATCCCGTATATTTTTTGCAGTTTTACAGTTCAGTTAACATAATCAATGATTATTAATGACAAGTCTTGTGACACAAGAGAATAACAGAGGAATAACACAAACAAAAAGAGAGTGAGAGGTCCTTCAAAAAAATTGAGAATGAACCGGGTGTTGGTGTTTGTATCGACTTTTGATATAAAACCCGTTTGCTTCATCCCCTCCTCCTCTCTCTCTTCCACACACACACACACACAAGTGTGATCCAGTACGACAAAATACACAGCATGTAGTTTGGGGTACAACAAACAGAATGGGATTTTGTGGCCGCAAAGCATTTTTGATTTGCATGTAAAAGAGGAGCAGACAGTATAAAAAGAGTAAAATTGATGCAGCATATTAGCTTATGTATCATTGTTTATTATATACATAATCTCAACACCATGACGGAACAAAGTTGTTCCGAACCATCATCATCCTCATCCTCCGTGGCTGGGAGAGAAGGTTCAAAAACATGTCCTCTGTCCTCCTCCTCTCCATCCATATAAAATTTATATGAATACATGAGCTTAGTCAAAGCCGGAGAGTCGGAACCTTTGGATTTGCGTTGTCATTCTAACTAAATGGTTCGAAGAGGCGACTAGCTCTATATAATATACACACGTACGAGGAAAACGAGACTCGTCATCGAGAGCCTCTCACTGTAACTCTCCCCTGTCAATTACCATCATGTTGATGAAGATATATAATATATTTTTTTGCAAGCGTGAAGAATCTGCGTGAATGGTCGTCTCTTCCTTTCCCCTCTTTCTTTCTCTTTCTCTCTCTCTCTCTCTCTCTCTCGCCGATCGTCATCCAAATCCAGTAGAGTAAACTGAATTCAATTATTATTGTTCTTTCCTTGTCAACTCATGTGGCGATACATATGATATAAAATAGAATGTCTCTATTTTCCCCTCCCTCTCCCCTCCTTTTCTCCATGCTAATAATATATTCTCCAGATTTACGAATCATCCATGAATTTATACCCCAAAATTTTTCATGTATACACACTCACACATTGTGCACGACTGTACAGTATGTACAGCAAATACAATAGCGATAGAGGAGGAGGAACCGAAAAAAACAAGTCTTCAAGTTTTATCATGTGTGAACTTTTTTATTAGTGGAGAAGGACGCTGGGAGTGTGGAACAACAATGTGGAGTAATGGAGGCGGAGGAAAAAAAAATACAATGACACACAAAAATAACACTAAATTTTTATATTATGACTTCACAAACACAAATTGTACCCGGAAAAGCCGTTCCTAGATTTGTAAAGTATGGGCACACCGTATTTTCTCCCTTCCTACCGTCTTATACTGTATTTTGTATTTTATACAAAAATAGGAGAGAAAGTATTCAAATTTTGTTTCACTTGCTTCAATTTCAGTTCTTAACTTGAGTTTCTAACAGTAGTGTTAATTGTACTTTCTCTTACTTAAAAATTAAGTCAAGAATCTTGTGCAAATACAGATTTTAGAAATTATCAAAAAGAATTTTTGTGCACAGTCCAACATAAGCTCCAAACAGATTGCTTCTATTATCCTCCTTTCTTGTACCATTAGCGGACATCCATTTCCATGTACCCACATTAAGATGTGTATACTATAAGAGCAGTATGTCTACATGTACAGTAATTGGAGGTCCTGAAGAGCGAGAAAAATTTTATGATTACAAATAAATCCGAGTTGTGAGTCTTCAACGGAGCGGACATAATGGGGTGGATGAAGGGGATAGTGGCGTGCATAATTAATTCATTCACCCGTCATCATCCATTGACTTTAGTGATAATCATTGAGATGATGTTTTCAGCATGACACACACTACTTTTCTCATGCAACATTGACTGTCACAATCCTTCGAAGAATCCATCTTAATTTATTATTGTGCCTTAATTTTTAAAGTTGACTACAAAATTTGAATTATTCCTTGCTTAGAAGATTATTAATTGTATTTTTATCTGATACAACTTATTTGTTTGACGAAAACTTTTTAGCGATTTAGAGTCCAAGTGTGCATACCAAATATTACGTGTGTGCATGTGTCTGGGAAGTAAATAGATGACGAAGGGACTGGAGAATTACTATTTTGATTGGATCCAGCCTTCGGGGGAACATGCAATCCAAACAATATGACGTTATGAGAACAATTTTGAGAATGAAGAACCTGTACATTCACACTGTATATTAGTTTTAGTTTGTACTGTTCAACAACAGCCAATAATAGAGATCCTATGTGTACATGTGTGTGTGGAGGGTAGTAAGGGTGTATTGTGTGTGTGTAGGGAGAGAGTAGAAAGACGTGTGTAATGTACATGGATATACAAATACACGGCCACAATTCGACGGAGGAACATACTGTTTTAATCCATCAGGAGATGAATGAAATCTTTTTTTGGTCTAAAGAGGGTATGTATCGAGGAGGGTAGAATTGTGCGAATATACTGTAATGTGTGTGTCTATGTGGGGATAGATAGATAGGTTCTATTATGGAGGGGATAAATATGTTGTGAAATTAGAATTTCCAAGGACATATGGTCAAGTAGACGGAGGATCATGAATGGATCACATACGTTCCTCGTACACAAGTCATTCTCAAAAATTATTCCAAAACCTAAGTAGCGTATACACTCTTATGTACACTGTATGTAGTGTATGTGTAAGTTGTTCATGAAAGTAGATTGCTGATTTGAATCTTCAGGCTTTCATGTACACACATCCCACACACACAGTCCACAATATACAAATATGGACTACGGGTCCCTTCCTATTCTTCAAGTCCCATTATTTCTCTCCAAAATAAAATATGCTCAACTCAGACAATCATGAAACTCTTCGGTATTATCGTATTCTCTCTCTGTATGTCAAAAAGTATTTTTGCCTACATTTTTCACTGTACAGTACAATCCAGTGGTAGTGTGTACTGTGTACTGTATGAAAGGAAGGGGTTTTATATAATTTCTATTCTAATTCCTAATACCCCTCATTATTGAGTTTAGATTTCCCTCGTGTATATTTTTACATTTAATTTTATAGTAGTCCCTAATTGTCCACGATTTAGATGGGGTGATTTAGTGGGGGCAGAGCGTGAGAGTAGAATAAAGACCAAAAGGGCATTGTAAGAAAAATTGATTTGGATCAATTTTTATTTTAGGCATATTATCTCGATCATTTAGTCTTAATTACCTCAGATTCTTAAAGCATGATCTTCAAGCTTCGTTTATTTTGTTAGATGATATTAAACGCATTTAATTTCAATGGAACATTTTCACTCAATTTTCCTTCTCCGATTGGAACGCTCGGAGAAAGTGCTGTCAATTTTCTTTCCCCCGACTCGTCTTTTCTTTCCACCTTTCTCGTCTGAACAAACAAATGAACAACCTTCGTTGAACCCAGTTAAAGAAGAAGAACATTAGGTGAAAATTGTGTGCTAAATATATGACACTCCGTCACCCCGGATGAT
Organism: Pygmarrhopalites habei; assembly: GCA_009870185.1. Lineage (NCBI taxonomy): Eukaryota > Metazoa > Arthropoda > Collembola > Symphypleona > Arrhopalitidae > Pygmarrhopalites > Pygmarrhopalites habei. The sequence goes on along the minus strand of WJFB01001578.1, from coordinate 21,050 downwards.
GTGAAGCGGAGGGATGAAATCCAGTGTGTTTCAGGGTAAGATAGTGAGTACATAGAGGAGTGAGTGAGAGAAAGATGTGGAGATGCAGAATCCATAATTTAGAACTACACACTGTATACATAGGTCTAACCTAGGGAAGAGAGAGAGAGAGAGAGGGAGATGATTGGTTGCCTGTTTGGATGAAAGTGAGGTTTTTTTTCTCTTTCTCCCTACATACAGTAGACATATATACATACAGGGATATAATATATGATTTGCTTGTGTGTGATTCTGGTGGTACTTTATGTATATGCACACCCTGTGTGTGCCATACTGAAAATGCAGAGGGTTCCTATCTCTCTCTCTCTTCTATAGGAGATCCAGTGTGTGTGTGAAAGGGATCTCTATTGCACTCGACAAAGTATAAGGGCGGTGGTAGTAGTAGTGGTGGCGTGTGTGCCATTACAACTTATAATAAAAAGTGTAGTGCATGCATATCTACCTATTCTTTTGGTTTTGGTTGGCTCATCCTCTACCCTCCCCAGCAGCAGCCTCCCTCTTCCCTATACCCATCTCTCTCTCTCTCCTCTTCTCTCTCAGATTTGTGCTTTGCCATGCGGCACGACATAAAAGTGTGGAGGACCAAATTGTGAACGACCAGTTGGTATCCGTCGGTGTAACTCGAAGTTTTGACTCATCTCTCTCTCCCTCTTTCTCTGGAGTTACACTCCACATCCAACTTACCTTTTTTTAACATTCTACTCTCTCTCTCTCGTTGTGTTTTTTGTGTACTGACTGGAGAATTTTTCCATGATACGGAGCAGTCCTGGAGTACACGTTCTTGTCTGACAGTCCCTCAAAATCCAGAGTGAGTAGTGAATACATATTTAATAGGGAAAGTAATAGCTTATCAAGGCTTTACATTTTGTCTGTGTGGGGATGTGACCCGTGTCTCTGTGTTTGGATTTGAGGGTAAGGTGGACCAAGTGATTGAACATCTGTTCCCTTCATCCTCATCTATTTTCTACGTTGATTGAATAAACCCCAAATCTCCCTTCTCCTTTAATATTGCTTTAAAGAGTCGTTGAGTGAGGGGGGGGAAAAGAGAAGCAAGGATTTTCCCAAGTTTTTTTAATCGTGATTTCATCCCCGGGTTTTTGATTTCCGAGAGAGAGTCTTCCACTCTAATGTCCAGGGAAGAGGAAAGGAACAGTGGAGGAGATAAAAAAATGTGAAGTGAAGTGGTGGGAACACAAATACACACACGTATAAACAGGAAGAATCCGAGATTGACTCCCCCTTATTTTTTGCCAATTCATTTTAAATGAATTGAAAAAATTGTCCATATGCAACCTGCCCCCTTCAACTCTCAACTCATCTCGTCTCCTTCTGTCTACTCTCCATTTGACATTGACGAGGGGTTCGTATTCTGACGAGGCGTATAAACTGGTCATTTCATTGTGGATAAACTGTAATAACAAAAATGTGGGGATATTAAGTGGCCATATGTTTTGTGATATTTTTTTCAAAATTTTTCAAAAACAAGTATAAACTACACTGAGAAGAGTGAGAAGGAAAATTTGAACTTCAATTAATTGTGTTTTAAATACAAAAGAACATGTGCTGCAATTATAACATTGGAATTGAGTGAACATACAATTTTTGAACAAAGTTGATCAAAAATTTGTACTCTATTTATTTTAAAAAAAAGTTGGACAATACTTTGGTGATGGGACTGGCGGACATTCGAGCAGTGACAATAATGAACCGGTCACCCACAACAACAGCCTCCCTCACTCCGGGTAGTGGACAAATAGTCCGGAAGAAGCGTACCTTTGACATCGCCTTCCTCACCGGTCAAGACACAGACAGTAATCGAGATGACAATTCGAATAATACAAAAGTTAGTACGACTGCTTCAGTCTCCTCCACACTTTCTTCAGCTCTCATTGCAGCGTCAGCCTCTGCAAAAAGATTATCCTCTTCCCAGACGACGACAACAACAACGACGACTGTGGATTTGGTCACTCCACTTGATGAGAGTACGTCCAATTCGACTGGGAGTTCAATCGATGTCATGACGAATGGTTCCCTGAGTGAGTCAGAATTAAATTTAAGTCCATGTCATCGTCGAGGCGAAAGAGGTGTAGGAATAGAGAGTGAGAAAAGAGGAGGAGGAGGAGGTAGACAATCTCCACCAAGTCCAAATATGGTCATAACTTCTTCAGTGTCATCCTCCCCTTCCTCTCCTTCTCCTCCTCCAGCTGTTCTTCTTCACAAACACCATCATCATCATCACAATAATAGTAATAGAGGGGATCGAGAAAGAGGTGGGGGTCATCCAGGAAATCCAAAGACCCGGAGTAAGAACAATAATAATAATTTACGTGGAGGAGGTGGAGGTGAGGAGATCCGGTTTGAGTCCAAGAGGACTATTGACATAAATCAGACTAGTGACTCAGTCAAAATCAAAGAGAATCTCCAATTCTCTTCTACACTCCCAACATCAATTGCTGCTGCTGTGGCAGCCGCTGCTGCGACTGCTGTCCCAGACCATCGTCATGGAGGGAATAGTCATGGACACAATGGTCAAGGTTTACACTCACACACTTCCCTACCCTTTGCCCTTCTCCCTCAAATAGGAAAATTTCCACATCTCTCCTCACCTTTCACTTCCGCTCATTCCGTGAGCGGGAAAATGGAGAAAGGGAGTGAAAGTATTAATATAATTTCTTATCCCACTGCTCTCAATACATCATCCGCCAAAATGAATCGGATTCATCATTCCCAATCTAATCAAAGTCAGAGTCCTGGGTCAACCCCTTCTTTCCCTGACCCTTATCATCTTAATATTCAAATTGGTCCAGGTGGGTACCCTTACCCTCAAAATTTGATGTTACCTCATGACCTCAATAGAAGTCATCATTACCATGGACATTCTACTCCAATCTCTTCCGCATCCCAACATCATCATCATCAACATCATCATCAACAACAACAACATCAACAACATCATCATCATTCACACTCACCACCAAATCCGGGTGACAGAAGTCAACTTTCGGTAGTGACAGCAGCAGCCGCAGCCGCGGCTGCTGCCACTTTACTTCCACCATCCTTGACAGCTTTGACCCTTCCTGCACAAAATATTTGTGCAAAATGTAATATTGGATTTAGAATGACTTCGGATCTGGTTTATCATATGAGGAGTCATCACAAGAGGGATAGTGACCCTTTGAAAAAGAAGAGGGAAGAGAAACTCAAGTGTCCGGTTTGTCATGAGAGTTTTCGGGAGAGACATCATCTAACTCGACACATGACAGCTCATCAGGATAGAGCGGAAGAGATTGATGAGAAGTTACTCGCCCATGCATAAGAAAGAGGATTTAAAATTATTTAAAATTGTTGTGTAATTAGTTGTAATTCACCTCGATTTTTTTTAAAAATGTTTTCCCCAATCAGAATACGGTTAACGAGTACATTGCACTAGTGCAATAATGTATATATTGAGAAATGGTATTTCTAGTCAGAAAAGTTTACCCTGTGATAATTAATTGTTACACAACATTCTAATCATGTTCATAGTTAGCGATACTAGTCCCAATATAAAGAGTCATTTCATGTGTATCTCAAAAATCCAAAAAAAATGGAAAGAGCAAGTCAATTATTTGTGATTTATTATTTCAAAATTATATTTGTTGATCACCACACAAAATAATTTATAATTTGACCGGCAATTGTTGAATCCCACCTAAAAATGCACTTTGTTGTTTACTACACTATGTACTCATTTTTAGAGAGAAGAAAGAAAAAAGGGAGGAAATAAAAAATGTCAATTTAAACGTACAAATACTTTTGTTTTCGCAAGAATTAAATCCATACCTGAAACGCTTGGACTTGCCATCTAATTATGTTAATTGTGAGACGGGAAGACAGAGGTTGTAGAGAGAGAGAGCTAGTGGAGCAAATAAAATAATATTAACTGCTTTTATTTGATTCCCATGTGTCCGATTGTGGGTGGAGGGTATAATACTCTACCCTGACATGATTACAACTTAGACTAACGGGTGACTGGGGAGCTGTGAGATTTTTCGGAATGGTCCTTTCTCCAAATCTAAGAGGGAAGAACAAGAGAGTGAGAGCAGTTACCATTCATAGTGGTCATTGTAAAATTTGGGAAATTTCATATAAAATATAAGAGAGAAAAATACATATTCTCATTCTCTCTCACAGACCGAGAAAGCAGAGCAAACTCTCTTTCTCTCTGCTTTTTCTTCTTCTATTGAAGTATCCCTAAAGCTGCCATTTTTCACTTGCAATTACACTTTTGTGTGTGTAAGAGTGAGAGTGTGTTCTTTGCCTAAGTGAATATTTGCATGAAGGACTGTGTAGTAAAAGTTGCACATCTCCGAAGGAAAGTGAAACGGAGGGAAGAAGATGAAAGGAAGGAAAATAGACACAAGTGCTTTTGGTAGAAGGACGGATCATCACATCACCATAACAGCCGATAGAATAGTCTCATCTGATCCTTCTTTATTATTTTTATTAGTATTTATGACGGACTATGACCAAACATAATGTGGTTGGTTAGCATAAGTGAGCAACATTCTCACTGGCACAAATGGCTCACAGAAAGAGGAAAAGACATACACACACGCCCTGTCTCTCACAGCGAATAAAGAGCTTCATATGGAGATCCATCCGTGGATTTGTCCACATTTCCTTCTCATATTGCACACACACAAAAGTATCCACTCTTATTTCCCACACTTTGTGTGTGTGTACTTATTCTACATCATAATATTGTAAAATACTGGACAAATTTCATTTCCCTAAAATTTCTCAAGTTCAAACAATTCCCCCTCCTCACCAACGAAACCCTTTTTGTCCATCATAAAAACTGTACAGCACAAAAGGGACTGGAGAAAGTTTTGTGCCAATTGTAAAGTGAGAAAAACGTTTAATTAAATTATTACAGCATTCCACCTTCCAAGATATAGAAATGATTTAATTATTTGAAATTTGTCTGTCAGAAAAATCAAAGAATGACAACTCAGTTAAAAGGACACAGCTAGATATTATTTGTAAAATTACGTACACCTTGTATCTATAATAGTTATAAAATTTTTTGAATGATTTTATGAAACAACTTACAACAATTTTGTATTTAATTGTCTATAGCCAAGAAAAGCCTCCATATATTGGAATGTATTGTAGGGATACAAAGTAAAATGGAAGCGAGGGGGAGAGAACTTGGTTCCGTGTAATTACCAAACCACAATGATAATAAAAGAGACAGAAAATATGTAATTTAATTAGCTTGTGGAGGTGAAGGAAAAGATCTTCCCCCAAACACACACACACGTCTAGAGAGAGAGAAAGAGTCTGAATAAAATGAAACAGTATTATTATAACTACAGAGAATTTTCAAAGTGGCCTCTAAAGTTTTCTCCTCCTCCTCATCCTCTATGTATGGAATAGGACAGGGATGAGAGGGAAAGAAAAAGGGAGACAAGAAGAGCAGCTAGCGTGAGGTCAAATAGGAAATCTTGGATTCTTCCTCCGTGACTGTTTTGCATATCTAAACCGTTTCCTTTTATCTCAACTCTCTCTCTCTCTCCTTTCTCTTTCTAAGACCTCTAATAAACTATGGCCTTTGGTTTCCTGAATTAATTTTATTACTCAAAATTTATTGCCCTACTCTCCCTCTCTCCCTCTCTCATATCATACACAGTAGCTTGTGTGTGTGTGTGTTTCAACCCGCATTCTGTCTATCCATACAGCGGGAGCAAGACTGACGAGGAAAAGAAGAAGGAGCCTGTGAAATCCAGGATTGTGTACAAACGGGGATGATAGAGTCTCCAACGACTTGTAAAATAAGCCAAACTCTTAAAAAAACTTGCTTTCTCTCTCCTTCACCAGTTTATACTGTAACTGTATAAAAAGACTAATTTGCCTATAGTCAAACTAACGAGGAGACATGTCAAATAACCCGAACAATGAACAATCTGATTCTTCTAAGCGAATCCCGTCCTTATTTTTTTCAGTGGAGTAAAAGGAACACTCATATTTTTTATGTTCTTCAAAATTCTCTAACAAAACTCTTTTCTTATGGCAACTACGAGAATCTGGTAAGATTTTTTTATTGGTCCTTGGTCTCCTCCGAATTCTCCTTTCTACGAGTTTTTCTAAATATTTTCTTCACAAATTCCAAGAAATACGGCTTCTTCCTTTCCCTGTAAACCCCATTTCGCGTAAAATAGAATAGAATGTGAGTTGTGAAGGGGCTAAGATTGAAAAAAGTAGGAAAAATGAAGGATTTACCTTGGAAAAGTTCCCTCTCCTCTCCTCCTCCTCTCTAGATTGAGAAAAAGAGAATAGAGTTGAGTGAAAGTGGGAATGTGGAGGAGGAACATAAAGATATTAAGTAAATTTGAGCAAGTTGCCATAGTTGGCTTGTGACCTATGCTATGTGTGGCTATGGTGTTGCTCTCACAAATACACGTTTTCCTCCCAAACACACACACACTCACTCCCACTCTTTGTGTACATACTCAAGTCGAGACTCAGTAATTGTGGCAGTTGCATACATATAAATACTTTGCTATACTCCACCTCTGTGTGTGTGTGTGGTGTCGAGCAGAGTTTTTTGTGACTGTTGGGTGTGATAGAATGATACAGGGGCTTGAGAGAGAGAAACGTCTGCACTTTTACTCTCGTCTCTTCCCATCCCACACACACACACACACACACACACATTTTGCTCGAAATTTGAGTCGCATTAGTGGGGGTGGGCGGAATAGAGAAAGAGAGAGAGAGAGAAAGGAGAGGGAGAGAGAGTTGGAGTCACAATTTATCCTTAACTTGACAGTTAGCGGGACAAAAAGTTTGAGGACGATAAGGAATCTCAATTTCAAAATATGACTTTTTCCCTGCGTGAGGAACAGATTTCACCCGTAATGTGGAGCCTCTTCACATGATTACATCTCGATGTATATATTTATGACCCACACACACAGACACAGACACACACACACACACGTACAGCAACAGTGGTAAAGGCCCACCTCATACACACACAGGGAGAGAGAGAAGTTTGGTTTCTTTTATAAGGGAGAAAACCCTATGCTTTCCTTTTCCCCGGATTTTCTCCCTCCACAAACACACACACGAGAGAAAGAGAGAGAGAAGGAGAAAAAACAAATGAGTCTCAAATGTCTACGTCCACACACACACACACCCCTCCTCTCTCCTCCTTCCACTCTGGGCAGAAGTAAAGTTTGAATGAAATCAAATCCCATAATAGGACTCTCTGTATAGAGAAGTGGAAATATTGTCCCCTCCTCCTCTTCTCTTTCCTTCTCTCCTCGTCTGTGTGGTGTGTAGATAAATAGTAATGTGCAACCCATCATGGACATCGATTAGACACGTTTTACGCTCAGCTAATACAATCATGACAAATATTGCCTATATTATTATATGCAATGCAATATTTAGGGAAAATTTATGTCATTCAAAAATACACAGAGACGCCATAATTCTGGAAGGGGTACAAGGAAGCACATTGTAAAAAAATATTGGGATTTTGCATAAAGTAATATCCGGATCTTGACTCAAAGGATACAGAAAGGGGAGAAATGTTACAGGAAGTGAAGTTTTCTCTTGATACTACACACACACACACAATGGATACAAACGAGATGAGATAGACGGAGAGTTTTAATATAGTAAGAAGGATTCGAGAGATGTGCATTCACCCTCTCTCTCTCTCTCTCTCTCTCTCAAGATAGTGTCAATGTCTACAGAGTGAAAGGAAGGGAGAGAGGGTGTGTTTGTTGAGAAAATACAAGGAAAAAGGGTCCCCGAATGAATCCTATATATGGAGAGAGAGACGGAGGAGTGTGTATAATGGGGACAAGTCTATCTGGGAGAATTGTGAAAAAATAATAATAATACAAATCTGGACGGAGAAGGGGAACATATTAGAAGTAATGGCATTTAGCCTAGTCACGACGCTGCGAAGAGAAGAAGAGACGGGGGGAAGGGAAGAGAGTGGGTAGAAAATAGAAATAAGTCAACGTCGGCAAATCTGCTTCCACTCCTGAATCTGATAAGCATTTTCATGGACGCCCTCCCTCTCTCCCCACACACACACACACAATGTACACAGACACACAGTCACTTCACTCACAAGTGAAGTGGGGTTGCCGGGAGAGAGGGAGAGAGTCGACCACAGAAAATAAGGAAAGTCCAAGAGAAAAAGAGAGTGAGAGAAACTACTGCCATTTATAGACATGGGAGAAGTTAGGGAGGGTTGGAGATGTAGAAAAAGTATTATATACATTAAAAGCAGTCTTGTTCACACACACACTCACATTCACAGAAATCTCCACACTTCCCTCTCCCTCCTCCATTCATTTTCTCCATAGTCTGCCCACATACATAAAAACTTATAGTGGAGTACATACAGTGTGTGTGTGTGTGTGTGTGTGTGTGTGTGTGTGTGTGTGTGTGTCATACTAGTTGCTACAATTTCTCTCGACTACTTCCATTCCTATCTATTATCATCATCATATGTTAGTCGACTTGGCCAGAGATAAATGGAGGAAAGTAAAGAGAGAGTGTGGGCATTTTTCCTATCGCCCCATCCCCCATGTATATACCCCAACTCTCTTTCTCTCTCACATACACACACGCTCCTCATGGTTACACGAGAGTGTGGCCATAAGGACAAGGAAAACAAGTTAATATATTGTATTCATTACGATTACCCGATATCACTAGATAGATATGCCCAGACTTCTTCCTCTTATTTTTCGAGCTCTTCACTTTCTCTGTGTCTTTAAAGGGCAAGTTGGATGCAACTTGAACTTGCACCCCCTCCTCTTCGTATCATAATAGTGGGATATACCCCTCGAAATCTTGAGGGTAATAACTTTATTACTTTATATTGTACATATTTCCGCAATGGCAATAGTTATTGTCATGACTTGGGAGGAGGACAGAATTCTGTGGGAGTGTGTGTGTGAGAGAGAGAGAGGAGGAAAAAAGAAAAGAACCGCACGATCCTTATGATACTCACATGATAGGATCATGATCGTGAGTAAGTTGTGTCTGTATGCCCTTTAGTGGCGGTGAAAGAAAGAGGAGAAAAGGAAAGGGAAAGGAAGGAGAAGGAAAAAATGAAAATGAATCAAGTTGACTTAAGTGACCATCCAGCTGTCAAAATTTCCTCTTGTTCACTTTCTCTCTCTCTCTCCCAATATGTGACTTTATTAATGTCACTTCAGAAACTCATCCTTCGCGCCTTCTTAACCATCAACATTAAAATATGTTTTGGGTGAAAGTTTTTAACTCTCTTTCTTAACTTGAGTTAGAATACTGACTTTGAATTATGAACAGACCAGGAATAAAATTTAGGAATAAAAATCAAATTTATTTAGTACAGTTTTTTATTTGCTATTTTTTGAAAGATATTTTGATTCCAAAAAATTGGTTTTGATCCTGTTTTATTCAAAACTTTGCTTTCTTCAAAAAATTGTGACTTTTCACAATTAAACGTTTGTAACAGATATTTATTTGTACTGCAAATCGAACAATTTTTGTTCATGTACGAAACAAAATGAGCATTGCATTTCTTCACTTTTCTCCTTCCGGAAAAGTGTGGAAATGAACAAAACCCAAATGGAAAGAGTCAATTTATTTTGATGAAGATTTTCCCTCTCCATCTATATTACATGAAATTGTGTGTGTGTGTGTGTGTTGAAGACAATAGGGATAGATGGATTTTTTTCATCTCACTCTCATAATAGATCAAAGATCAACGCCGTGAAAATTGGTACAAGTAATGTGATGTCGCCCTGCAAGTTGTTTGTGAGTTGTGGGAGGAGGAGGCCACTTGAGGGAAGAGAAAGGGAGGGAGAAATAGGAAATTGTAGGAAAGGTGTCTTTCCCCTCCTCTCCACTTCCTTTCACTCTTTATCGGTTGGGATGGGATTGATGTAGGGAGGGAATTTAACGAGATTGTGTTTATTGAGATTGAGCGTGTGATTCCAAGAAAGTTGTGTCAAGATCTTTTGGATGGCAGCTGGGACGGCAAGATATCAACATGAAGCAATCAATCTCGGCAGCTCCCTCGAGTTTTCTCCTCTACTCTCCTTACAATTAATCTACTTGTCACTCAGTCATCGATCAAAGAAAGTCACCACAATCAAGTTGAACGCTGTCGCTTTGAATCCACTTGGGAACAAGTCAATGTTTAGACATTTTCCGAATCCCATTCACCCCCACACACACAAACCCACACACTCTTTCTCTCTTCCTCATCCGTCGGATCCATTTCCACAATTATTTTCCTAGTCATTCTTTTCCTCCTTCTCCCGGACAATTCCTTCACACACACAATCTTGCAAAAATTCCCAAACAAAAGGAGAAAAAAAAAGAAAATCAAATAAATTTCAATCTTTTCCAATTTCATCGACACAAGTTTTCTTCCATTCTTTCTATCATTAATTTGTGAGCGAATAAAAAATGAATTGATTTAAAATTGAGAGAAGAGGATACACCAATTTGTGAAAAATTTATTCGTCATCTTTATTTTCAAGACATTTAACTACTATATTCCAAAAGAATGTGTGAATTAATTTTGAAGAAACATTTCAAACGCACTTTTTCAATTTCAAAAACTATAGATCATCCATCAGTCAACAGAGTTTGATTTGAAAATATTTTCCCATCATCCTCAAATGACGTTCGCTGCTGTAGTAGTACACACACACAAAAGCGACCAATGTGCATATTAAATTGGTATATCAAGTTAGGAAGATGAAATGCAGATTTGTATTTGAATCTCATTTGTAACTGTGAGAGAAAATCGTACATATAGACAAAATCTGTGTTGATGAGAATGAAGGGGGGAGAAGATATCACACATTTTAATACACATAAGCAACATTGAAGACAGAGTGAGAGTGGTGTGTGTGCGTGTGTGTGTGTGTGAAGGGAGCAGAGAAGGATGATGTGATGATGATGGAAGGGCGCATAAAGGGATTGCTTTCGTCTTTCAGGAAAATGTGCAAATTTCACTTGCTGCACTCCATGATGAGCCTCCTCCTCTTCTTCTTCCTTCCCACATCCACCCTTCCATAATATATGAATGGAAGAAGATATTTTTATTATTCCATACATATGATGAAATGTATGAAGACTCCAGTCTCGCCTTATGGATGAATGGAGAGAGAGGAAGAGAAGAGAGGAGAGGGGTGAGTGAGTGTACAACAATTCCAAGCTTCTCTAAAAGCAATTTTAATACATTAGTTAGATGAGATGAAAATAAAATAAAGTCTGTGGGGCCGAGATTGATGTTTTGAGAAATTGTTCCGAATTGAATATGATGAATGAAAGAGAGAAGCGACAACTTGTTTTCTCTTCTTTCTCTTTCTCTCTCTCTCTTTCTCTCATTCATATGTACCCAAAAAACGGGCGGCGGGGTGAGTTCTTGTTTGTTTGTTGGTTCCTCCTCCTACACAATCTATGAATACATAGGCCGAGATGTTTGAGAAACGGGCCGATTTTCCGATTCATGAGAACCTCCGAGTTTTTGGTAAGTAAGTTATGGTCACATTTTATATATCCATTGCAACGCTAGCACTACTTTCTCTGTACTGTTTGTGTGTGTGTGTGTGGTACGATGGTTGGATTATCAAAGTTGAGTCTAGCACAGATGGGTTACTTACATACAAATTTAGTTTAGATCTCTCTCAAGCCAATCGGAAGGAAAAAGAGTGTGTCTGTGTGTGTGTGAGTGAGAGAGAGAGAGAGAGAAAGAAGACAAAAGAAATAAAAGCAGAGCACCCGACTCGTACACACTTCACCCAGGAAATTCATCATTTCCACTTATCTGCACTCACCCTATATGCTTCTTCTTCTCCGTCTCTGTCTCGTCCCTTTTTTTGTTTGTTTGTCTCTCATTCCATCTCGTTCCTCCTCCTCTTCCTTTTCCAGTCTCAATTGACAAGAGCATTGCTGGCCACATTCCTGGGAGACGAGTGAAGGTATTTATACAAGAATTTATTACCAATTTTATTTATTTACCAACTGTTTTTGGCTACCGCTATGAATTTCCTAGAGAGTCGAAACAAGAAAATCGGCTTCGTAATTCAATCTTTTCTGTACTTGTTTCCAATAGAAAATAATCTATCGTGAATGGATTAAATGTACGACTTTTATTTGGAGAAGGAGCGACTGAAAGGACGAAAGTGTCAATTTAAATCACAGTTTTAAGAAGACTCTTCAAAATGGTGGCCTCTATCTATCAAAAGAATATCATAAAAACCACTCAAACATATTTCTGTATTTTAATTGTCAATTTTTTAAAAGAACAGCTCAGAATTGATCCTTTAAAGGTCCCAATATAATATTTAAAGTTTTTACAGATTTTAAAAAAAACGTACATTTAGAAACTAATCCAAAAGTACAGACGAAAATGTTTTGAGCATCCATCATATTTTTTCATCCGTATGTCCAGCCACGTGTCACATTTCGCAGTCGACTGAACTACCATGCCCCTGTCCTTTTCTCTTTGCACACACCCGGGTAAATAGAGCGGATACATACTCCCACATCTTGCCTCCCTATTTTCGTCCAACAACTGAAACAGTTCAAGTTGGACTATTAACTCAACATCATCTTCACGACCGTCCGACGTCTTTCCCTTCCAGTTACACTGTCCCCCCACAGACACACACATATATACTGTATGTGTCTGAAATTGCTCAAGTGAAATCCTACAGTTCATATATAGAAGATTGCCAAAAGAGAGAGGGAAGGAATCATGTCGAAATGAGATAAATAGAAAATTTTGTCTTATGGTCCTCCGTATTAAATTCGAGATGTGTGTGTGTAGCTTTCTCCCCTTTCTCTCTTCAGTCATGAGTTGTGTCTATATGATATGGAATATGCTGTGAATGAATGTATATACCTCCACGTGCATCTTCTCCCTCCATTATATGACATAGTGGAGCGGGAGAGAGAGATTTGGAGAAAGAGAAAATAAAATTACGACTTGTGGGCCGACTGACTGAGAGGGATGATACTTTATATCAAAATCGTAAAATTTTATGATTTCAACTTTTACTACGTTACATTTTACGTCCTCCTCGCCTTCTTTACCCTTCGCCAGCTTCACACACACACACACACAGACACACACAATCCTCCCTGACTTTCAAGAAATTGAGGATTTTGAGAAATCTTTTTTTTGAATATCCTCAAATCCTCTCGAATGAAAATATACTCTCTCCAGTAGCAGCAGACTCCGTCATCCGAAATGACACACACACACGAGTCAAATCTCTCTCTCTCTCTTTCCTCCAATCTGAGACTGCCTATGAGACTTTTTAAATGTATTCATCAAACTTTGACAGACTCTTAGAATGACAGCCTCTTAATCCCTTCACCTCATTTTATGATGAAGATCCTCACATCACTAAACTTGATTTAATTGAGCTGGAGTTCAACAAATTAATTACAAAATGTTCAAGATCCTTTGACTCGTAGGATTTTGTGAAAAAAATTCAAGTTTGTCCTTACATTTTCACTGCATGAAAGGAGAAAGTGAGAAGGGAGTGGAAAATTCTCTTTGGATTTTTTCCCAATGAATTTTGAAAGATAATATCAAAATTTCTGTAATTATTTCTTCTTGACCTAAGAATTTTACGAAATAATCTGTATTTCAAAGCTAACCTTTGTTTTGAAGGCCTTGTCAAAATATTCGTGAAAATCCCCTCTTGGAGACACACGCAAGGAGAGAGACAGACAGGGGCAATGAAATATTTAAAAAAGATCCTTGAGAAAGTCGACTTCTCTTATATTTTGGGTATGAGTTACGGGCGCATAATAAAAATAAAGTTTCGGAGGCAGAGCCAACGTTGACAGTTGACAACTCTTTATTTCTACGGCCATGATCATGACCATAGTCAGTTGGAGGAGGAGGAGACCAGGAATCAGCATCCCGTATGAGCAGCAGTCAGCAGTATTTACACATTAGACGAGACACGACATAACCATATAATTTAATATGGCCGTCGAAAACCATGGTAATTTATTGTAACTGGAGTATTTCCTCCGTTTTTACCCCGTCTCAACCCTCCTTCAGATATCCCTGCCAATTTGTATGTGGATTGTCCCCCTGTCTCTCTCTGTGTCCTACACACACACACACACACACACACATACACGGGGTGTTTAGTGAAATCCAAAATTTTTTTCTGAAAAATCCAACCCTCCCCTATCCTTTTGCACGACCATCACATAAAAAGAATTTACATTGGGGCCTCCATGACCATGTAATGAAATGTAGGTATGCGGAGGGAAGTGTCGAACTAAGGAATTATGAGGCGAGAAACCGAGTGCTGACTCTCAAAAGGGACATCCCCACCCACACCCACACACACACAAAAGAAAATAGAGAAAGAAAAAGAGTATCCCACAACCGGGTTGTTATACGGGTTGGAGGAGGAGGAGAAGATTTTCTCCATTCAAACTCTCCTCAGTTTTTTTCTCCACTTGGCTCTCTCTCCGCCCGGGTCTTTACACTGTGTGTTTGTGTGTATGTGTATGAGAATGGAGACCGGTGGTGAAAACGCTGGTTCACCCTCCTCTTCTCCTCCCTCCTCCTCTATGGAAGGGAGAGGAGCCCGGTGAAGCTCACAAGAAAAATGTCTCGATGATGCGGAAAGGGAGAGATGCAAATTGGGGTTAGGATCATTTCATCATTTTGATAGATGCATGAAAGAATTTTATGCAAATCCACCCGGCCCACTACCATATTCCAACCTACATCTCTAATGTGCCCACATATTTCATCCCTCGGAATGGCTTCCATCGGACCCAATGCAAATCAGATGCTCGACGACGACGGCGAGAACTACATTCTTCTTCTCTGCCAGACTTACGAGGGTTCTTACATACATACATCCAATGCTGTGTATGTGTGTCTACAGTCAAATACTGTCTCTTTTTTCTCAATGTAGTCAACAATGATGTGTGTGTGGAGTGGAATCGCTGAGGAACACTTAAGTCTACAACATTCTTGGCACTCCCTATCTTTATGCATCGGCAAGAACCACACACCATCTTTGCGATGGTCTACCTCTTTTGTAATTTTTTTAACTCTTTTATACAGAGAGAGAAGTGTGTGTGTGTGTGTGGCTGGGACGGGGAGGAAGACTATAAGGGAAGGTACAGCTGAAATGCTGGAATGGAGACACTTATGGCTACATGTGCATCGAATTATGCGAGGACAAGGAGAGAGGAAGAGAGTAAAATATTTTCATAAAATGGTGAGCAGAAGCAGGACACACACAGAAGAGGAAGAGAGAGAGAGGGAAAAAAGAGAGATGCTGAATGCCAAGACGGAGGGAGGAAGTGGGAGCATATAGGAGATGGACGGAAGGAAGGAGGAGGAGGAGGAGAAAAAGAGAGAAAAACCCACAAGTGAATTTTTTGTGAATATATTATAATATGAGCATAAGCACATCAGAGAATGCACATAAAAAAGAAAGAAGTGAAAAGGAAACCTCAACCCTCCTTTTTTATGGAAACACACACACACATTCATTCTCTCTTTCATATATACGGAGAAAGAGAGGAGAGAGAGAATTTCTTTCTCTCTGGATTTTTTTTGGCTCTGCCTGTTTATGCATATATTAAAAGCTGCTGCTTCTGCATTACGTTTCGCTTCGTTGACGTCCACCAGGCAGTTGCATGCCTGGCAAACTAAAGAAGGGTACGTTAAACGTAGCCACTTCTTTCAATGACTTTCTTTTTATTCAGTCGGATGAGATATTTTCTCTATTTTTTTTCATCTTGGTCCTGTTTTCCCTGTGTGCTTGTGTGTGTGTGGAGAGAGGAATACATACGATACAATAGAGAAAGATGGGAAGGAGAGGGTAAAAATTTGCAATTCACTCACTCACACATCCCAAGACGGACTTCTTTTTGCACTCTCGTACGAGCAGCTCTTGTAGTTTACGGGGAGTTGGGAGAACTGGGAGTATTTAAACTTATTTAATTTATTAGACTGTGTACCGCACTTGAGTACTAAATAACGTTTCGAGCTTTCTCTTTATGGAGAAATTTGCCGGGACTACGGGATGGCTTTTTTGTAAAAATTACGGTATTACAATAGAATGTAATGTATGTATATGCAATTTTTTTAGTTACTAGTGTTGAAAATTTCTTGTCCTTCCTTTCATCTCTCTCCCTCCCTTCGAATTACTCGTTTAACCTCACCGTCAATTTCCCCAAGTGTGTGTCTGTATTTAGACTTTCTTTTTTCCACTCTACGGAGAAAGTCTCTCTAAGGATTTTTTATCATCATTTTTTTCTCCTCTTTTTTTTAAACTCAAGTTTGCATAGGTAAGTGACTTTCATCTTAGTTTCTTGGAGATGGATCTTTGGAGCTCAAAGAACGAGCGGAGAAAAAAAAGAGGAAAATTTCATAAAGACATACCAAGATCCTGATCCCATTTGTATTTTAAAAAAATTTTCTCCCTCTCCCTTTCTCCCTCTCTCCCTCTCCATCTATTCGTCTACACAATTTTTCCTTGAATCATCTTCAACTGGCTTTTTCTCCTCCTCTTTTCCTATTTCCCTTTCTTCTTTGTACTGTCTCGGTTTGTGGTGGCAGACACTGTTGTCTGTGGAAAAAATCTACTTATTAGGTCTTTCCATGTAAAAAAGTCCAAAAAAAAGAGGATTCTCACACTCGCAGAAAAAGCGAGGACTCCACACTCTCTCTCTCTCTGTGACTGACTGTGTGTGTGTGTCTTTTCCTTTTTTTCTGTGTGTGAGTGACTCGCTTTTGTGAATTTACATAGAACATAGGCAAGGAGTTGGGAATATATGAGAATAATATTGTAAGGCTATAAAATATTTTATATCCTCACTTCTGCTCCTACTTTCCCCCTTATGCAAAAGCCTCTTATCCCAAACAATCATATTGAACTGTTCACTTTCCTCATTCTCAAGCTCTTCGTCTAATTCTCGACTGTCTCTTCCTTTCTTCCTTCCTTTCTCTCTCTTACTCTGCACTGCTCCAGTCGAATGATGGGGTGCAATATAACAATAATAGTAAAGGGGAAAAAAGTGTGGAGAGCTATAGATAAACTCTCTACATAGTATACATGTACGTGTGTATGTAGTATGTACATGTGTGTCACCATACGTAGAACCTTCAGAACGGTTCTAAAGCAATTTTTATAAAGGCAGGCATACAACTGTAATAATACATTATTATGATTTGGGAAACCTTCTCAGTGAGTGTGTGTGTGTGTCTGTGTTGTGTCCTCTGTCTTTTTTGCGTGTGTGGATGGGTGGAGGGTACGTAGGACGTTTCTCCGTGTGTGTGTCTGAGGGCGGGTGTGTGAGATGAATTATGGGTACATGTATAATATAGGTATGTGTCATCTATAAGCTGTATATATTAGTTATAATAAGTCTGCTTAGCGACACAATCATCATATCATAAAAATTGGCCTCGCATCCATGAATCAAATCCGATTACTTTCATTCATCAACTCATTCCTTCTCACTTCCTTCTTTTCTCTCTCTCTTTTTCCGCAAACTTGTGTCAACCATACCATGTCGTCATCCCCCTCCCCTGCCTTGCTCTGCTTTTTTCCTTATTCTCATTTTCATTTTCATCCTTGTCTCAATCCAAATGAGACAGAGAGGGAGGAGAAAGGGGGAGTGGAGGAGAAAGGATGGCAAGAAGGATGAAAAAAATAAGGAGAAATCTCAGTCACATTTCTACAACATAGAGAAAGTGGAAGAGTAGGTATACTAACTATTTTTCATATATCCTCGTTTGTTAGACTTTCGTTTTCCCAACTTTCTTCGATCTGTTCCATTCTGTGAATGCAGAAGGTTGTTTGTCTTCTTCTTGAAATGAGTGCGGAGATGACATCAAAGATGACTGACATGAGGTCAGTGCATAAAAATATTGGAAAATAATAAGAACAAATGAAAATTTCCAATTAAAACTCCTAAACAGTCAAAGAAGCTGTGCACTCATTTAAAAAGTAATTGGAATATGAAAACATTCAAAATTTTAGAAATAAATGAGCAGGAGAAATGTTCTCAAAGTTTAAAGTACAAATGATCATATTTCAAAAATGTTTAAACATAGGTAAATGAGGTGAAGCGTGTGGAAGTTTGGAGAAACTCCAATTGACTCGGCCAGATTGTCAAAAAAAGGACACTCCACATTTGTATCTCCTGAGAATATTCTACACTGCATTTCACACGAGTAACTTCTACTACATACAAACACACACAGACACACACACACACAGAGGCAGAGCTTTTATTGAAATGAATGTACATAATTTAAGAATTTGCACGTAGCATCTTAACGGCTTCTTATCTTCCTCCCTCCACTTTTATCTCTAGTAATAATGACTACCTACTTTGTAAATTTCCATTGTCTTTAATTTTATCAAGTTTGGCAGTATGACCGGATACCTCCATCCACACCAAAAACCCTTCCTTCCCTCATCAACCCTCTCCTCCGTTTACTCATGCTGGTCTGGGGGAAAGTGGAGAAAGTACATTGGTATTAGTGTAAAGCCTGAAGAGGAGAGAGTACATACAGTCAAACTAAATTCTCTTTTGAGACAGCCTACGTATTTAAATTAACAACTCTTCCCCTCTTCATGATTAGGAACAATGGGCCCACTACTTGAAGGGTAATAGAGAATCCAGCGTATTGTAGGAAAATCCTAAGCAAGGTTGGTCCAAGCCTTAATTTAATTTACACCATTTAAATTATTTGAACTGTATACAGAAACTGGGATGGGTGAGGAGTAGTACTATAGTAGCAGACTTTCTTCTTACAAATTAGATTGTCTGTGCTGTGTGGTGTTTAAAATATGAAAATGGAAATAGTCATAAATTGATGAAAAACTGGGTTTTAATTAAAATCCTGTAATTGAGAAATACTCTGAAACATTCTTCTCAGCAGAAGGAAAAGCGGAGTACAAAACTGAACTCAGAATTGTGTGTGTGTGTGAAGGGGCTGTGTTATATTTTTGGACATATATATCTCTCTCTTCCGTTCTCTTTCTCTCCCCATCCCGATTGTGTTCCTATTGTCCCATCCTCTGCCTACATTGTCTCGGCGTGTTTTTAAATATAATTAAGACGGAGGAGTAAGAAGAGGTGGAAACCTGGTCCTGGTATGAGGAGAATGGAGGGGGTTAGCTGTAGCTGGAGTGTATAAAGTATAAATCTAAGTGGTATTTGGTGTGCATATTATATTTGTCTATCTTCTTTCTGCTCGCCTTAACATCATGACATGGGGTTTTGAGGGTGAGACTGAGCATCTGATAAAAGGACTTGAAACAAAGAGGACGAGGAGGAGAGAGGAGAGAGAAAGAGGGAGAGGTAGGTAGGATGAGGAGAAGCATAGGAAGAAAGTGTTATGACGAAAGTCATTAAATTTCAACCCTTAACGATCTCTTCTCCTTTGAATACATAGTACACAATGCCGTCTTGCTTTCCAAGCACAAAGACAGAGAGAAAGAGAGAGGTAGAATCAGAGAATGGAATAGATTACGTCCTCTTCCTTTAAATTATGACAACGTGATCCTTTTCTTACCACTGAAAAGTCTTGTAAAATTTTTGATTTCTATTCAAAACTCATCCTGTTCCTCCTCCTCCTTCTCTTCCTCCGCTATTTTCCCAGACTACATATTTAGACAATGCGAGTTCCAACATGTGAAAGGGATTCGTTGGAGGAAGGATAGTCCTCATTAGGGAAACAAGTGCACATAAGGTGAGCATATAGCTGAACGTCACAATGGGAATTAATGTTTGTGCCTCTCTTCTCTCTGTGACAATACCCGGGCAAGTGGAGCAGAGATGGGAAGTCAGTATAATGAGAATATCAATTCTATTTCAATGCGGTCTCCACTTTTCTTCCACATTCCAAATTTCCCATCCTTCCCCCTCCACAAACAGTCCCTCCACAAAGACACACAATGTCCTTTCCTTTTCTACAAAGTGTAGTAGTACATGTATTTGCATAGGGATGGAATCCTCTATCAGAATATGCTGAGATAATTTCCCACAAACCGCTCCTGTCATCTTAACAGTTATTTATATGTTTCCACCCTTGTAGTCCAACCGCTACAAAGTTAAATTCATTACCTTCACATCATTAGGCCTTACTTAGGGGCGGAGACAAAGAGGGAAGTAGTTTCTTCTCCCTTCGTCACTTATGAACACTTTTCTCTTTCTCTGTGTTGTAATTAACTAGGATTACTTACACTGGTTACCGATGAGTCTACTTCTTAGACATCCTGTCTCCGGGGGAAATGTCCTTCTTCACCAAAATTTTGGAACAAATTGTGCACACCACAATGCAACAAGATTAAGAGAAATCCATTTTTAGGTCAGGAATTGTAAGGGGTGGAGACATTAGGAGAATGAGTGATTTCTACTTTGACTTTCTCGTCTTTTGGAGTTGTACTCAACTTTATGCGAAGGTGAAAGTAAGGTAAAACGTGAGACAAAAAAATGGTCACACTTTTTGTGACTGCGAATCTATACTTAGAAAGAGTACAAAGCTTATTCTGGATGTACAGCTGGATACATGGCCATATAACACGGAGAGTGATAAACAAACTTTGTAAGTAAATCAAGTATTTATTATGTGGAACGAACAAGTACCTTACGATGATTCACATTCCAATCAATTATGTCCAGTATAGTTCATAATTAAATTATTATAAGTCATATGAGGATACGGATGGATACAGATATGTGCATTTATTCACACACACACACTTCCACGAGGGTTTTACAAATGTCAGCCAATGAGTTTGAGCCACGGGTGAGTACAGGGTCTGTAAGCTTCTCCCCATATTGATTTTTATGGCAATTTCTGGTCTATGGCAAAGTGACGTTCAAAGCGCTGTTGCTACATGGGACCCTTGAAGGGAGCTAAAGTCGCAACAGTGCACACACACACGGAAGGAGAGGGAGAAGGAGAGGGTGAGGTCAATTTT
>WJFB01001577.1:0-29103 GCA_009870185.1 Pygmarrhopalites habei | reverse complement strand
CCCCCCCCCCCCCCCGCCCATGCAACTTTTTCCTAAAATCTAAAATATGTTACTTAAAAATAACAATAGTGTATATGTAGCACATACATTTCCTTACAATCGTTCCACATAGTAATTAGTTCTTATTTTTATTCATAATGTATTAGCATCATATAATTCCCATTTGTAAATACAACATCAATATAACGTCACATTCATATAATAATTATGATAACTGTAAATATATATATATATAATATTATAATTAGTATTTATTGATTATGAGATAAAAGTGTGATATTTAATTACAAATGATTATATAGCATACCGTCGCGCTTTCAAATTCCCGAAGGTGTCAACAATCGTATCAAAAATAATACAATTCGTAATTTCCTTCTCAATTGACAAAATTGCAAGAGCACTCCATCGCTCTGCTCCCATTGTAGTTCTTAAGTGATTTTTTATCAGCTTAGGTTTAGAGAATGCTTGCTCGTTTGACACAACTGTAACGGGTAAGGTTAAAAATATATAATTAAGAATGTCTAATGGATCATGATCTAAAATAGACAAGGTGGATTTTCTAAACGACATCAAAATACTACAGTAATCCTCCATTTCAAAATTCATTTCTCGTGTACTCAAGAAGTCCGAATACCTTGTACAAAGATCAAAAACTAACTGTTTCTGTATTTCCTTGTTCTCATTGCATTTTTGCAATTCGTCTACCCAAAGAAATTCAAACAAACAAGCACTTGTGTTAAACTCTTTAAATCTCTTTTCCATTTGAACACAGTGTCTAACACTAGATTGAAAATATTGATTTGTAAATATTTTCGCACCGTGTTGGTTGGATTTGTAGAATTCAAGATAAAAGAGCGAGATCTAGTCACAACAGTATTATTTGAATTCTCGCCACTACACACCCCCACCGATCTAGCTAATGAAACAGCTTCCCCATAACAAATATCGTAGCCAGACACACGAAAATCTTTCAGATCACTGTACAACGCATTTAAAAGCTTTGGTGCCCATTGAACGTGAATACTTGTCATCTGTAAGGATACATTACACCTATGAATTTTTCTCAAAACATGACACCAGATAGTCAATCCAAGAATAAACTTGAAATTTAGAATGTCACGTAATCGGGACTCCGCATCAGCAGTAGTGTCGGCTGTAAATGATTCAGGAGTGGCTGTAATTTCAATAAAAGACTCAATTACTATTAAAAATTGGATAGTGTAATGCTTCCACCGCTTCATATTTAGCAGACCACCTAGTATCACTTTCGCCTTTGAGTGTAATGTCTAATTTCTTAGCGAGAAATCCCCATCTTTGAGTGGATCTTTTGAAAAAATTAAATACATTTTGAACTATCCCTAGAACTTGTCTAGCATCAGGAACTTTTTCAACCGTATTTACACCAACACGGTTTAGTGAATGATTGGCACAGGGGAAAAATTCTGCATACTTATACGTATTGCGAATATAATTTTGCACACCTTCCTCTTTCCCTGCCATATTTGTTCCATTGTCATACGCTTGACCAACACAATCATTCATAATTAATTTATCTGAAACTAACTTATTTTTGATCACTTTAGAAAGTTCCTTCCCAGTTTTTTTCTGTTTGAATAAATTCAATAAAATTTTGATCAACATAGCAACCCTCTTTTCCAGTATGCACAGATCGTATGACTTGACTAATTTGCTCTATATTTGCACTATCAGTTCTACCATGAAACATAATGCTGAAATATTTTCTTTTTCCTATAAGAGAAAGAATTGTATTTCTGACCTCAGCTCCACACAACAATATAAATCATTTTGATTTCTCCATTAAAGGTAACTTATAGTTCCCTTTGTTGCATTTTCAATATGATTCTTTAATGGAGCGTAGTAATTGCTAATAAATTTTAGCAATCCAAAATACATACCACTGTTGTCATCCCGAATATCGTTAGACACACCTCTCATTGTAGAATTATTTTTAGCCAGAAATATTAGAGAATCAATCATAGCTTTCAAAATTTTACGAAGACCAGTTACATTCTTTTCTACTGAATTTTTATTTAAAGTTGTAATTACCTGCATTTTCCGTGGGGACAGTTGTAGTGGAGGACACAATATTGTTTTCACCAACATCATCACTGTTTTTGAAAAACTTGGTTGCTTGACCTCTTAGTTTAATAGCTTCCTGTTCCTTTTTTGCTGCCTGATTTTCTCTCTTTTTCTTAAATCCTGATCCACTTAATTTTTTCATTATAGGATGATAATTGTAGTATCTCACTTCATAAATATGTATGCAATGTAAATCAAATAAAGACACAAGGCACAACTAGTGTGTGATAATCGCCTTGTATTGATAATACACTATGTAAGAGTAGAGACCAAAATGGCTGAAACTGAGGTGCCACGAATTTTTGCCTCAAAAAACTTTAAAAAATTTTGTCTGTGGAACTAAACGAGATCCAACAGTCTTTATGCTACAAAGAAAATTGTCAATTGTCCAAAAGAACGTACTTCAACGTTGTTCACAACGTTTAAGTCGATTCCGGAGAAAAAGGATTAAGAAATAACACATATAGTGTTCATTTTATATGCAAAGAGGATGAAAAAAAGTCACATAATATATAACAACGATATCGACTCAAAACATGTAATTATTTTTTTCTTGAAATATGTTGACCAGAAAAAACTCTTTGTTCATTTTTATAGTGTATAAATATTTTTTGAGGAAGTGGAACAATGTAGGCACAGTACGAAGCTTTGTGTGAAATGTTGGGAAAAGGATTAAGGGGAGGAACACATGTGGAATGTGAAGAAATTCATATGAATTGAAACAAAAGGGCTGTGTTTGATTTTCCTTGAACTTTGATCCAAAGATTGTCATATTATTTCAATATTATTTAGTTGGAATTTATTTCAGTTCAATTGATGTTCCATTTTATATAGTGTAAGTTTCAAAAATTCAGCGCCCCTAAAATCACGGCGCCCGAAACACATATTTCTTCTTCTCATATGGACTGTGCGGCCCTGTGTGAAACACAACATTAATTACACTTTTGATAAAGAGGGAATGAAGAGAGAAAGAAATGGGAGAAAGCCACAGAAACCACGACAAAGACGCGTAAAACGAAGAAGGGAAGGAGGCACAAGGTCATAAAATGCTTTGTATTTTGTGGGATGACGAGACGGGGGTTTAGGTATGTACAGAATTGAGAGTACAGTATGTAATAATATTTTGAGAATCCAAATTTTGGTTAAATTAAATAGCCGAGGTTTTAGTTGGTTTCGTATGATTCCGAGAAAATTCCAGACGGTACAAATTACTGTAGGACAGAATTTCCGAAACACACAACATGGACACTGTGTAGTTGACTACAGAGTTTTCCATCATGTACTTTAATATATTGGCCCTGCACGTGGTATATTGTTATATCGTGTGGGAGGGAAGAAGTTACATGATAATACCACATCCATCAAGTGGAGAGTCAATTTCTAATCCGAATTCCTCCTACCCTCCCGTAATACCAGATAGAGAGAGAGAGGGCTGACAAATGGACAATGTGGGTATTAGTAATTCTTATGAAATGAAAAGAGAGCGGGTGTGTTTGTGTGTTTGTGTGTCTGTGTGTGTGTGAGGAAGAACACACAGAGAGAGAGGGATGGGAACGCACATGTATTTTTTTCTCCCTATGTCCAATCTTCTGGTTGAATCATGAGAGTTGGGGGAGTAGACTCATGCATTTATTATTACCATTAGCTGGCTAACCATATTAGAAAGAAAGAGAGAAGCTCAGCTGATTTATGAGGGACAGACAATGAGAGAGAGAATCCTAATTTTCTCTACTCTTTGTCTTACCATTTTTATATTTCGGATCATCATATTGACGTGGATGGATGTGGTTCAGTCTCGTCCCTATGGTCCTCCTCTTCTTCTACATGGACTTTGTATCCAAATCTCACGTTTTGAGGCACACACACACAACCATGGGTCAAATTTTAGTTAATTTAGTTTAAAAATTTTCAGAGTGATCATCGTTGGAATGAGTTAAAGACGACTAAAGTTTAAATTCCTGTTTGGTCATACAAGAAAAACAAGGAGAAGTGATGAAATAAATATGAGGCAATCTGGGTGTTCCCTTTCTCTTTTGTGGGTGAATGTATTTATATGACAACTTTCTCCGGTGTACAACAGAAAGTGGTTAATTACATTTTAATTGAAATTCCATTATAGATTGGCGCCAGCCTGACACTTACACAAAGAAATGAGAACATCATCTAATTGATTTCTGACGTCCTCACTTTGTAATGTCCAATGTCCAGAATATATGATGTCACATCCACACACACACGCTCTCTCTCGTTGTTCTACTTAACAGACACACAGTTTGTGGTGGCAGGGAATGGTAAGTAAGTAAAGGCTGCTCATCTCTGTTTGAGTGTGTGTGTGTCGCAATTGACCACGCAAAAGGTCCATTCATCATTCCAAAAAAACTTTTCAAATCCTCCCATTCTGTCCACCAATTTACCTGGTCCTTCTCTCTCTTTCTGTGTGTGTGTGTGTGTGGATTCTTCCAGCGTTGTCGTCGTTCCAGTTTTTACTCCAAAAAATCCCACCCCACTATTAATCTTTGTTGTGGAGGGTGCGTAGGGAAACCGAGTCAAAGTGTGTGTGAATGTGAGTGTGTTGCAATTAAATACAGATTAAATTTCATAAAATTCTACACCATTTTTCAAACCCACACTTCTCTCTCTCTCTCTCTCTCTCTCTGACTAACAAGCCTTGTATTTAATAATACACACTCATTCTCTCCCTCTGTTTCACACACAAACACACACTCCTCTCTCTTTATGGCATTGTCACCAAGCACTTAAGCGATGTCGTGCGTGCACCACAAATCATGTGGACGCTCAAAAATGTCAGCATGTCTAGGGTTTTTGTGGGCGTTGAGCAGTGTGTGTTTAAATTTTGATTTAGCGGCTAATTAACTATTATTAATTACCGTTTTTGACTCTCTCCAACTGTGTGTACGTTTTATGTGGTGGCAGTTCATTGTGTGTGTGTGTGTTTTTTTGTGGTAGTAGTAGAATTAAAATTAGACAACCAGCACACGCATGACTCAAAGTGGCTACACACATTTACACACACACACAGAGAAAGAGAGTAAAAGCTTTGCATGTAAGTGGGTCATAGTAGAGAAAACAAATATATATATTTCAAAATCAGCATGAATTTTTTTGATACACTTTTTTCCTCTTCTCAAGTACAAGGAGAACTCATTTAAATCCACTGATTCTCTTTACGCACTTTTACACGCACTTTAATGACTGGGAGGGTCGACGAGGAAAGGAGAATATGAAGCAGAAATTAATCAGGAAGGAAGTACAGTTTGTACGACACTCACACACCCACATGTATATATGTAGTATATATACGTACAGGATTTGGACGTTGGATGATCGACCCGTCAACAACCACACATTGTGTGTTCTTGTCATCGTCTTTATACGCTCGAAATAAATTTAATGTCAGAACAGGAGAGGAGAGGAGAAGAGAGGAGAGGAGAAAAGAAGGAGGAGACGAGGTGGAGATCATAAGCAGCTCAGAGTTTGTTGTGAAATTGAACATGTTGTAGTGTATCAATACACAGAGACCATGTCCACACATCCATCTATACACACATTATATATATCTTGTACTGTAAAGAAACTTAACACAGTACAGCCAGTCCCATTCTATAAAAGTCTGGGACAGTTTTTTAAAATCCTTCCCTGAAATCATCATTGTATTGTTTGAAGAAATTGTATGTAAGCACATAATTAAAATATAAGCAAATGGATATCATAAGGAGGAATTGATTAGAAAATAACCGATAAAGCTTTATTTACAGCCTTTACGGTACACTCATACGCACAGAGTACACACAAAGTGTACACAGTTTTTGGAAGCCCAAGAAAAGAAAGAGATCACGTTTTCACTAGCGTTTCTTTAATACCTTCTAGCTTTTCTTTCCTTCTCTCTCTCTCTCTGGCTTTTGCCTTTGATGGTTTTGATTCTCTGTGACTACTCTTGGCTGTTTCTACTACTACTGCTCTGCTGTCGCTGTTCTGTGGCGTAGAGAATGGATTGGAACGTGAGTAAGAGTGCATTCTGATTTTGATCTCATGTCACCAGCACAAGAAAACTCTTCAATTGAAATTGCTCAAGCAATTTTCTTCCTTACTTCCCTCCCTCCCTCCATCCCTCTTTTTCACTTGAGATAAATCGTCTCCCTCTCCCCGTCTCCCTCCACTCACTCACTCACTCTTTTCTATTTTTTGACGACCCATATATAAACTCTGTTATATACCTACAAAAAAAACTATCCCTCCAAAAAATTTCTCCCTCCATCGCCCTCTCTTTTTTCACATTTTGCAATATTTCCCTACATTTTTTTTCTTCATGGAGTCATGCAATGTCCCGACAGAACAAGCACAGAAAA
The DNA here is from genome assembly GCA_009870185.1 of Pygmarrhopalites habei. Taxonomy (NCBI): domain Eukaryota; kingdom Metazoa; phylum Arthropoda; class Collembola; order Symphypleona; family Arrhopalitidae; genus Pygmarrhopalites; species Pygmarrhopalites habei. The sequence goes on along the minus strand of WJFB01001577.1, from coordinate 22,636 downwards.
GAAAAAAGAGATAGAAAAAACTTTGACATTTCCCTCCTCGCTTCTACCTCTCTCTCCGTACAGTTTCTCATTCCTAATCAAATTATTACCGTACCTTTTAGACTAAAAGTTGAGAAAAAGGAGAAGAAGAAGCATTACTTTTTAGTCGTGATTCAGACAATCTTCTTCTCCTCTCCCCCGATCAATTTTATTAGTGAAAGGAGGAGGAGGAATGTAGAGAGAAAAACTTGACATTTTATTGAATCACATGTTTAATTTTTTTTCTCCTCCTACGCATAGTATAATATTGGACTGTTTATTGTGAAATCGTTGATGGTGAACGATCCAAAATCCAATGCACATGAGAGAAAAAATAGAGTTTTGAGGTTGATTTCCCTTTTGGATTTCCCCTGGTTCTCGACAACTTAGAATTTAACGTAATTAAATAAAAACTAGAGATTATTGTCCTCTTATTTTTCTCCCCCTTCACCGAAATTGTCCATGGAGCCATATTTCCACGAGTATGGAAAGATGTGGGGGGAGGGGAAATGAGGTTGAGGGGAGGAAGAGAAGTGGAAAGTGTCCGTGAGATAGACTCCCCCCTTTTTTTCTGGAGAGATGGAGAGAATATACAAGGGACATTATCATTAAGATTGACGATATACTTCCTTCATTGGATGGTGGTGGTGGTGTGGATTACAGCAATGGAATTTCCATTAAATGGGCATTGCATTGGCAGCATTAGTGTTAATGACAGTTGGAAGTCAGGGGTAATTCGTGTGTGCCTTTCTACTTGTGTGTGCTTGTTTCCCTGACTGTGTGCTTTGAGTGAGGGAAAGAGAGAGTGTGTGTGTGTGTGCTTCTCCGTGTTTGTGTGTGGCTTCTTTTTTGTCATGTGAGTGTGTGTAAGTGCAAAAACTGCTTTGTGTCATTCGATTGGAATTTGGTTTGTCTATCTATTTAGCTAAAGGAGAGTCAGTGGCTGAAGCAATGCCAATGGTCCATGTCACTAGATTATTTTCTCCACAAAAAAAGACAGAGAGAAGTGAAGGGAAGAGAGAGAGGGGAAAACCCCTTCCCCTAATTGTTATGGAGACTTCTCATGCAGGTATATCCACAATATCAATATCCACACACACACACAATCGTATTGTGCGTAGTCGTGTGTGTACAAAGAAAGAGAGAGAGAGCAAGTAGTTTTAGTGCAATTACTTTTATTTTTATATATTGGTCTCGACGCATTCCCTCCATTGCATATACACGCGTTTGATTTTATTACGGATTACCCATCCCCTGCTTTATTATTATGGCGTGCTTAGTCTAAATGACGAAGGAATATCGATTGATTTTACTCTCCAGCCTCTCTCTCTCTCTTTCTCCCATTTGTATACAGAATACAGAAATACACACACAGACAAGAGCCACACACACACAAACCCATCAATGTGTGTGTTAGTGGTGGAGGAGGTGGTGGTAGTGTGTGTAGTACACAGTTGTTCAAAATTACAAAAATTATAGCCCAGACCAAGTTGGGATCATTCAAAAAACCAAGGGGAACATCATACAGGACACACAAGTACGAGCACACACACAACAGGGGAGAGAGAAGAGGGAAAGAGAGAAGAAATCACACACGCAGATCCACAAATTTGAGTTAAAAGTTTTTTTTTTTGGAAAATTTTGTAGATGAAATTACAACTCGCACAATCACAGGTACACAAATTACACTGCAAAATCGAATTAAAAATGACAGTGATCAGGAGAGAGGAGGAAGAAGGATCAGGACGCACACACACAGAGTGAGGCAGAGAGAGAGAGAGAAAGAAAGAAGTGGAGGGCTTATAGAGTAAAGAACAAGACACACAAACTTTTTTGACTGCTCAAGTGTATCTCGGAAGTTGAAAGGGAGAGAGAAAAAGTTAATCGAGTAAAGAGTCAAGCTAATTTAGTGGGTGGGATAGGAAAAAGGAATTTACTTTACGACCCAAAACCTTCTCTCTTCCTCTCCCCCTCACCATCATACTCCCTATGAACATTTGTTCTCATAAAATGTCAATTTGTCTCTCATTGACTTGAGGCTCTCTTTTCGAGTGATATGGATGTGTCTGTGCAAAAAAATACTCGGCTCGCGTGTTACCTAACATCAATTTGTAGAATTACAATTACAATCTTCTGTGTGTCATCAGACCAAACAGAGCAGGCAATTCGGATTCCCCCATCCGAAATTTGTTATCATTGATAACAAAACCAAAAATGGGAAAATCCCACAGAAGAGATGTTAAGGGAGAAGAAGGGCAGTGTGTGGGATTTGGCAAATTTTTACGATCTCACACAACTTTTGTCAAATTTTGAAGAGCCGAAAAATAGACAGAATAATAATAAGTAGAAATTCTGCATCCAAAATTATTCGTATACATTATAGCGGGGGAAAATAATACAAAACTTTATTGGAGGAATATAATGGGACAACGATAGAGAGACAGAGAAAGAAGGGGAGAATCTATGTAGACTAAACAATGCAGGACTGATTGGCAATTCCAATAAATAATAATTACAGCTCATGGAAATATGAAGGGGGAAACATTTTTTTTGTATGAAGGTGTCAAAATAACTTGCTCTATCACATTATCCCGTGTGTCCGTCGTCTCGGCATATTACAAGACCCTTTCACTGTCTGTCTACTCTACATGTGTGTGTGTGTGTTTCACTTCCTTATTTATTTAAGCATGGACTTCCTCTCTCTCTCTCTCTCTCTCTCTCTCTCTGTCGTCTGCAATCTGAACGGCACCGCCTCAAAATTTAATAAGCTTCAAAATATATGACCATCCTTCAGTAGCACTACTGTTAGCCTACTGCATTTGAAAAAAATGAGGCCCTGGATGTTTCTGTTGTCTAAACTACAATACAGTGCAGTGCTATGCACTCCATAGTATGGAGAGGGGAGAAAATCTCATCTCATGCCATGTACACAGATAGAGAAAAGAGTCTGTGCGTGTGTGGCGGAGGAAAGATTAGACCATCAGAATGCTATTAGTATATTATTAAGAAAGATGCATTATTACCCATTATATTTATATAAATTGTTATATATTATAACCCCCCATGGAGTACGGTAAGTGAGAGAGAGAGAGAAGGAAAAAATAAGAATTGATTTTGGCCACCTGCCTCTCCCGTGTACAAACACTGTACACTTCTTTAGTGGAGTGTGTGTGACTGTGGATTTGGAACCACCTCAACCCAGGACTAATTTACGGGTGAGACGAAAGTAGGAAGGAGAGCTGTTAAATTATGGTATATTATGACAAACAATATATTAAGAAAGATCTTGTTATTTAGTTCATTGCCATACTTGGCTATTTGTAAAACTTATTGCTTAGGATGTTATGATGAGTAATTTCCGGTGTAGCAACTACTCTGTACGAATGTGGTCATGTTAGTAGTGAATAAAGTTTAGTCGTTTGATTGATTCAAAACTGAGCTTTTGGTTTTAACTTTAATAAGAGCCAACAGGTAAAAATGGAGGAAAAAAATGGTGAGGAGAGAGAGGGAGTTATTTTTTTGATGCTAATTAATTCGAAGCGGAATTAAGGATTAATAGGGGATGATTAAAGCGAAAAGGTGCAGAGAGACAGGGACTACCCCATATTTTTATGTACCTTGGTCAATGTATTAATATGATATTTAATATTTGTCTACACTTTACTCCTATATAGAATATACTGTGAGAGATGTATATGTATCAGATTTTCCAATACGTATGGAGAAAAGCAGTTAAACCGTAAATAATTTTTTTAAAAAAATTATTTCCAAATCCGACTGCAATATGTTTCCTCTTCCTCAATCTGAATTTTTGACAATACTTTTTATTGTTCAATTTTCAGATCTGCTCCCGAATGAGATGGAGAGAGAGAGAGAGGCCTTGTCATTTAATCAAAGTTACATCCTGTAGTAAACAAACGCTTTTTCTCACAATGACCTTGTTACTCACACATGGAGTTTTCACAGCCTCAACTGAGTTGTACACAAGAGGAAGAGAGAGACACACACACACGCACAAACAAAGAGAGAGAGAATGGTGGAGTCAAAGAGAGTGAAAGATGTTCTCTCTAATTTTCACATTAATTTATCCACAAACTGAGGTAGATACATTTATTCTCCTCTTCCCCTCCTGTGAAGTCAAGGTGTGTGTGTGTGTGTGTGTTTGTTGTTAAATGTACAGACTTGAACGACTTTAAAATGCCATGCCATGCTTTGCTACACACAAACACAGTACACACGCATCGCGACCGCTGACTGCTGCGTGCTGAGTCCTCGGAAACTGTAATACGGATAAATACAGTCTTAAAAAAAGTTTTTTGAGGGATTCTAACCGTAACGTTTTTACGTCCTGACCAGCAGTTAATCCTTGTGTGTGTATGCACTGTGTGCTGTCTCAGTCTCAAACCAAGGATTTAACAACATAGTAAGGAGCAGCAGGACAAAGTTTTGGAGACCGGAACGGCACAACAAGACTACATTGTTCATCAGTCAATCAAAAACGTTTTTTTTCAAAAATCCACTCCTTATTTCGAAATGACAAGCCTTTTAAAAAACGAGAATTTACAGTCAAATTAAAGAATTGTCTTAATTCCTCCTTCTCTCCTGTTGCTAATTCCAGGTTTTGAGACTTGTTAAATTTTACATCTCCACCCTCGCCCTCTCTCTTTCTCTCTTGCCAAAATGCGAATCACGAACACCCAGAGTGTCTTGAAATTTTTTTCATTAATTGGTCACTGCTTTTTGTCATGCGTCTCCACGCACGCATTTCATTGCTTCATTATCGACTAAATTTTTTTTTTGAAAAAGAAGCCCGAACTTGCTCTTGTTTTTTACAAATTTATTTTTAAAAGGGGAAAAATGAAGGCTGGATGTGAAGCTATAGAGGATAAGAGAGAAGGATGAAAAAATAATTTGGAGGTGCAATAAAATGGAGCACTCGTGAAGAATTCCTAATCTCCAAATGAATTTTTAACACCTCCTACGTCACGCAGTCCATATCAATAGATTTTGATATGTACATTTCATTCGGGCTGATCCGCGATATGTATCTCCATAACAATAATATATGTATACAAAAAAAACTTGTGTATACGTACATAACTCATTTCCTAAACCCACCACCTCAGCCTTCCGATGCATGAAGGCTTCCCCTGGTGATTCAGATTGATCATGTTATATTCCCTCGTTCGGTCATGGCACGTTCGAACATTAAAACCCTATTCTTGGCACACAGAAACACACCAGCCAGACAGGATAAGAGGGGGGCGGGGTGAGAGTGAGCATTTAATTAAAACAATGTTTAAATTTAGAATCTATACACTTATTTTCACCAAATACATATACATATAACATGTACCCTCTACAGTGTGTGTGTACCTGTACCTGTGCCTGTGACGTCTGACGTTTGACGTGAGACTCTCTCTTTCTCTCGTGTGTGTGTGCACAAGAGAGAGGTTGATGCGACGAGAGTTCAAAATAAAGGAATGAAGAATGTAGGACATGGAGTAGTCTTGTGTGTGTGTGAGGGAGTGTGTGCTCTACATACCACAGATGGGTTCAAAAAACAAGGGAGAATACCAACGAATAAAACACGAGTCGATGCAACAGCCACCATCACCAAAAACAAGGACAAGCCTTGTCGACACACACACACACACAACACACACATGCACACAAACACTGTCTGTGTTTTTAATGGGAGAGGAAGACGGGCAAGAAATAGCCGAAAGGTTAAGTACTTTGGCTAGCCCTGGTATGACCATTTAATTCAAGCCACAGCACAGAGTTCCATGGTAAGTGGTTGCGTACATCCACACAGACTGTGTGTGTTGTGTGTGTATGTGTGTGTGTGGAATCTATGTGGTATTCCGAAGGCCGGTCACTGACTCATTCATTGACGATCATTGAATATCTTAGACTGTTCTCTCTCCTCATAATAATAAGATATGCATGGTGGATACAGTGTTTGGAGTGTGTGTAGATTTAAATATCAACTTGATATTATGTAGTTTTCCTATCTTGCAATAAAGTCTTCCTTCGACCAACTTCATTTTTTTCTTTTCTCTCGCTCCCATCCTCGTGTCTCCAGTGTTCTCCACACTCTCAGCGAGAGAGATGAGGAGTGAAGATGTATCATTGAGAATTCATGACCACACTTCTTTAAATACCGGATTTGCATTTGCCTATTGGCTTTAAATGTCTTCCCTCCCCCTCTCCCCCTCTCTCCCTCTCTCTTCCTCTTCTTTGGTTGTGTGAGAGTGAGATAGTGCAGAGCGGCGATGTACTGGACAGGATTGTACAAATAAATGCGGGATGTATACACACATTGTATAGGAAGAGAGAGAGAGAGTGGAAAAAAACAAATACATTCTATTAGAGTAAGCTCTGCTGACCGCTAGCAAAACAATTTGCATCTAGAATTACCTTGTAAAATGAGAGTCTTATATGACTCTTGTGGCATTTCGATATATAATCCCTCGTTTCTCTCCTCTATCTCTCACCGTTTTTTTCCGTGTTTCAATTCCCACACTATGCTTCCAAGAGAAAAGATTAAGGAGAGTGAGAGGAGGAGAAGGAAAAAAACAAATGAGAACAGGCGGACAAAAAAATATTAGGGGGTTCAAATTATTATTTAGCCAGCACGGAAACTGAATCTGAGCCAATCTGAGAGGATTTCTTATCATGTATTATGCACTATAATTTTTTCCCTCCCTCCCTCTCTACCATCTACTCATCTTTCCTTTCTGGAATCTTGAGATGTGAGAGTGGGATTGTGCAGATTATACAATACCGTCACACACGCACACACAGTTTACCTTCCTAGCACAGAAGATCGAGAGAGGGAGAGGGAGAGCAGGGCAGGTTGATGGATGATGCTGGCAATGACAATGACGATTAACTATAGGACGATCAGAGTCTTGCAAAGATAGAGAGGGGGAGGAGGGGGAGGGTGACTGGAAATCTTGTCTTTTTCCCATTAAATTAAATTAAATTTGACTTGTACTCTCTCACACAGCTTTCTTTTCTACGCATTATACCTACACACACACACTCAGAGAGAGAGGGAGAGCACTACACACACACCGACTCTCACTCCAGAAAGCCAAAAATTCCAAACTCCAGCACGAGCAGTGGTAAAACAAATTCCAATCTCAAGTCATTGACCTTGCCTTTTTTGCACGTGGGTCCTCCTCATTTTTCTTCTTCATTCTCCCTCCCTCCATCTCTCACTGTGTGTTTGTGTGTGTGTTCTCCACAATTGATGAATTGGAGAACAGATTTTTTGTCAAAAGAGACGGTCCTGGTTCCCTGGGACCCTTTGTCCATAAACCAAAAAAATAATGGGAGTAATTGGAGTGATCAGGTAGAGAGCAATTGCACCACACACATATGTGTGTGTCTGTCGACCATACATCTTTTGTTGATTTTTCATGAGAAAATCATTATGGATTTCTGTTCTTCCTCTCCCTCTCAATGGAAAATTTTTGTGGACACCATACTTGTAAAATATGAAATTGAAGATGTCTGTTGTTAAATTTGTGGTTGAAAATAGTGGGGAAATTTAGTCTCCAAATTAGCCTCAAACATTTGAAGAAGAGAGAAGGAAGGAAAAACCGTAAACTTTTCAAAGAGAGAAGGAGAAAAAAAACATTTTGTGGACAAATCTGTGGTGAAATCTTTTAACAAGTTCGAAGCCAATTTGTCTTCAATCAGAAAAAAGGACGAGGCTCTACTACGTAATTTGAATTCATTAGACTATAGGCAAAGAAGACAGAAAGGGAGACAGAGAGAGAAGGAAAGACTCATAAAAACACACCAAGAAGAGAAGAGAGGAGGATTCGGATACCCGCATCATTTTTGAGAGAGTGAGTTGAATGTGTGTCTGTGTGTGTGTGTACTTGTGAATTTGGGATGAAAGCTCATTTTAATTGCTCCTCTGCTTCCTTGTGCTTGTGTGTGTGTGCGCGCTCTTGAACGAGTTTAACTGAAGAAATGGAGGGAGAGAGAGAGAGGAGGGAGATGTGTCGAAAGAAAATGATGAATAGGGGGGTTGGTATTGGGATGAAGAGTCTTGAAATTGTTTGAATTGTCAAGATCACAGCACTCATTTATTAGACACACTCTCTCCTATCTCTCCCTCTCTTTCTCTCTATCCCTCTCCACTCTCCTCCACACACACACTACAGTCGTCGAGTCATCCGTCCACGTGATTGTAATCCGTTTAAAAGTGTCTCAATTGAGACAGATTATTTGGATAGAATATGCATCCAAATGATACTGTACATAAGATAGTATGGGGTTGTGTGTGTGTGTGACTGTGTGAGGATTGAATTGGTTGAAAAAAAAGAATTTTTTTTATTTATGAGTTACAAAAGCTACAAAGATGATGAGGGTTGAGAGGAAGAGGAGAGGACACAAGTGAGCACTTGTGATTCTTTCCCTGCTGTGAGTGTGTGAGGACAACAGTCACAAGTCATCATCGTAATCGTCACAGGGAGAGAAGAAGAGAGAGAGGGAGAGAGAGAACTTCTCAATTCAATCGAATCAATGGGGCGGGATCGGAGTCGTTTAACAAATTTAAATTGGTACAAAATATATAATCATATTGAATAAGTGGAGAGGGGTCTCCCCGAGTCAAGGATTACAATCTTCAAAAATGAGTATGACGACAAAATTGTGTAACATCTCCACACACGTACACACACACACACACCATATTCTATAATCCCAGTATAGATCACCAATGTTTCGGACAATTTTTTCCCTTTCTTTTTTATGGAACTCTACCCTGAAGTGGGGTATGTGGACACATGTGCGTACTCCCTGTTACATGTGTGTGTACGTAATTTAATAGGAAACAAAAATTTCTTTGGCTCCCACGCTCAACAAAAATTAAATGAAACGACGTCCCTCTCTCTCTCTCTCCCTCTCTTGTCTCGTCATTTTTTGATTCCCAATTCCCACTCACGAACACGAAGTCCAACTGAGAGTCACGTCTTGTGCAGACTAAATACGGTGAATTTGAATTCCAGTTGAGGAAAAATTTTTTGGAAGAAATTTATTTCATACTCTTCATTTCCTTGCCATCATATTCCTTTTCTTCTTGTGTGTGTATTTTGCATTTCAAATCCAGCACCCCCTCCCAATTTTTCCCCCTTTCCACCCGCCATAGTCTCTTCTCTTGTACTCTCGGAAATGCCCCGTTGTTACAACATGTTTTTCAAATTTCCCTCATCCTTCCTCCTCTGAAGTGTTTGAGCCGGAGGAAGACGGAAAAGAAGGACCGTGTCTCAAAATCTATTTCCATTAGTAAATAATTAAACAAAAATTAAATCTTTACAATTGATCAATCACCCTCAATCCTTTCTTTCTCCTGTACGCACACACGCATTATATTATGTACTGAGTAAAGAGTGTACACACACACATCTGTTCAATTTCAATTGAAAGATTGGGGGGAGCCGTGCCGTCATGTCTTTCTCCCTTCCCTTTACTTCGGTTTATTAATTTAAATAATGCAATTATAATAACTAATCATTTAGATATGCATTTTTGAAGCGGCGGTGGCGGGGACGTCTCTCTTTCTCTCTTTATTTTTTTTCTTTTACTTTTCTCTGCTTGGCATGAATTGATCCATTGTCCTCTCCCTCTTCTTCTTTATCGTCCTTCTCATCCGCCTCCCCGCCCTGTACATTTGTATGTGTATATATGAGTGTGTGTGTGTGTGTAGTATACTCGACTTGTCAATGAACTCTTAGCTATTGCCCTATAATATATTTTTCCCTCTCACCCTCCTCTGTCTGCCATACTTAATATAGTCCATACGTAATTTATCCATTCACATATTCATTAGTTCATTAGCGCTCCTCCACACACACACACACAAACACACAGAAATTCCCAGTCTCTGAATCAACTAAGTGATGATATATTTACAGTCTCATACAGCAAAGTGATTTTTTTCGAAATTTTTTCTCTCTCTCTCTCTCTCTCCCTCCACACACACTCATCCACCCACTCATCCATATCCAAGAGGATGGGATACAATAACAACATTATATTCCGGAAAACTGGTATCTGCATTGCAGTTCCAAAAAGCTCCAAACGTCAAGTTAGTTGATATTATGACATTCTGTGTCTCTGTGAAAAATTAGGTAATAGGGAGGAAATAGAAATGAAAATTTCCCGGAAAAAAATTCCTCCCCTTTTCACTCTCTCCTTTCTATCCTTTACCCTCGCCTCCTTCTATCTCACTGTGTGTGTAGTGTGTGTGTGAGTATGCCTCTGTCGTTTCAATCATTTAGAATTTGGGCAAAAAGGAAAAGCAGAGGCAGAGTGGGATTTCCAAGAAAGATAAGTTTTAAGTCTTGGCTTTTATATTTTGGCGTGTGAGCTTCTTCTCTCGTTCTTCTTGTTCTCCCCTTTTTTGCTTCAATTTCACCATATCGACAATTGAATTACAGTGAGATTCCTACACTACACACACATGCACACACACACAGACCCTGAGAAGGAAGAAACCCAGGACAAGACAAACAAATTTTCATGTATTGTGTACATATCTGCGCAAAAAAAGATGCTATGGTGAATGTAGGCGGACAATAAGGTTTTGCTTAGTACCAGATAAAAGTGTTTTTATAATATATTTAAACATTTTTGTTGTCTGTCTACACACACACACACTACACAGAGTGGTGTAGAGCGGGAAAAGTGTGCGTAACACACAACAGAAGAGCTCTCGAGTATATTCTCGAGTAAAAAAAGGAATGAGAGTAAGTAACATAAAAATTATGTTGCATAATATATTATTCCTCTCTCTCTCTTTCTTCTCTCTATTTCTATTTCCGCATGGGTATCCATTTAAATTTATATTCATTATGCCTGCTCCAGTTGAAACGTTCCTGTTCCTCGTGGGGGTGCGAGGCGAGAGAGAGAGTGAGTGTGTGTGGAAGGGAGAGAGGGTGGAAGTGGAGGAGGGGTAAAGGCACGAGCGAAGCCTTTGATCTTGAATTCAATAGACGGTGGATGAACGAATATCATGGAATATGTTTTTCCGACGACTACTACATGCTGGGCTACTTAAACACTCTCTCCCCTTTCTCTCTCTCTCTCTCTCTCAATACTGTCAACATTTTATATGTGATCGTACACGTTGTCTCCTTGTCACGAGCACAAACACTAGTACAGCTACAGCAGCTGATTTTTTAAAGGGTTGTAGCGATGATGGTGGTGTTTGTTAGATTGTGAGGACATGGCGGTGATGGTGGAGGAATCTGAGTTTTTTCAACCATTCAGGAAAAAAATTGGATGACACGTACCAGGGACCAGATAGAATCAAGGAAATATTGTAGTGGCATCACACACACACAGCACACACAACGCAATTCGAAAATTAGTAGGGACGACGACAGTCGGATGGATCATTGTTTGTCAACTTTTTTTTTAATTATTCATGAATCGTCTTTTCGGGAGTGTGTGAGGAACTTTGTTGTTGTTGTGTGTTTCTGTGTGTGTATGAGCGTCATTGAGAATTTCCTTTGACATGTAGCCTGAGTCATTGATTGTGATTTTAATTTCGAGACTTTCCACAAATTGTGAATGTGTGTGTTGGGGTGGAGTGGAGTAAAGTGAGAGACTCTGTGTGTGTGTTGCGTACCGGTAGTATATTAGTTTAAATTTAATGGATCTTCTAAGCTGTTTACTTTTATGTGGGCTACACAGGGAGTAAGGGAAGGAGGGAGAAGTGGAAAAACCACAAATGGAGGAAATATAACTTGTAATACTGTGGAATACTGGGAGTGAGTCAGTATGATAGAATTATTGGGTGTTTTGTATATATGTGAAACAGCCTTTCCCTCCCTACTTTGGCAAGTCAAAGGAGGAAGAGGAGGACACGAGAAAATAAATTGTTGATGTTCGCTGTGGAGTTTATACGAATACGACAGGCACACACACACACACAGAAAGAGTGAGAGAGATGGAATGGCTGAATCAATGGGTTTTTAATAGGGACTACTTCGACTGTAGATTAATTGTTCAGCTGGTGTCGGCACCTCTCCCTCTTTCTCATTTTACTCTCTCCGGATAGTGTCTGAGGGTGTGTCTGCCTATCAGCCTTTTATCTCATTTCATCTATCCTATTCACAAACCACACAACAGTACACACACACACATACACCGTCTACGTATTAGCACAATACCCACTCCTCAATCCTACTAAATTGCACAAAATCCAGGAATAAGTCTTGAAAAATTCCATAAAAATTGTTCCCATTTTGAACCCTTCAAATTTTTCCAGTTGAGACGACTCAAAATTTTAAAAATAGAACAATTAACTAGTCAGAATAGAGATTACACTGAAAATTTTCCATTCTCGGATTTCTTTAAGATGGAGGGGGGAAAGTCTGAGAAAATTTTGAATCACTCCCAACCTCCCTCACCCCCACTACCATTACCATTAGTAAATTTAAACCCCTCCATCAACAAAATCAATATAATTCTCAGAAGTTCAATAAAAATAGACTGATCCAGTGGAAGAGAAAATTTCTTCGAAATTTCAGCCTTCTCCATTCCTCTCCATTTTCCATGGATGTCACATCCATGTGAAGGGGGTGGAGACAGTTGACTTAAGAATGACAAATAGGACAGAGTCCAAAAATTTTAAACTTGAGACTTAACTCTCGTCATCTAGTTAGTGTCATCAAGTAAATAATTTAAGATTGTGTGTAAATAGAGAGGGGATTGCATGATTGAGCAAAAAGAAATTCAATATAAATGGCTTCTTTTTACTATGCCACTAGCACCAAAACCCCAGAAGCCGAGTCCCAAGCTGAGTTGACCATGAAGAAAAAGAAGGATCCATGAAGGGTGCAATTGAGCAGAGGAGCTGGGAAATTCATGTGACATAAGAAGAGATCATTCTCGGTCCTTTGAGAGGGAGAGGAGGAGGAGGAGGATTTTGGGAAAGTACTTTATGTTTCAAAAACTTGTTGAGTTGTCGATTGAGTGGAGTGGAGTTAAGAGAGACGCTCTGAGACTTTTTTCAAAAATCTCCCATTGCATCCCTTCCCACCCCTTCCTCTCCTCTCTCTTCCTCCTCCTCATCCTTGGTTCTTAATGACGGTCGACTCTGTGCTCCAGCATCTCGAAATCTCTTCTTGCTCGTTTTGTATTTCTTTAAATGATGTGATCCCTAGAAAAGAAGGGGAGAAACAATTTTTGGGGTGCACACACGTTCACAGTGTATATATACAAAGAGGAGGAGGAGGAAATATTTTGGGTGGAAGGCAACACTCACACACACAATGAGAGCTACTCTCCACACACACGCACATTATGACACTTTTTTCTTATAAAGTGAGGGTTCTACTATTTTAAGTTGACGAAAGCAAGATGATGATTACTTCTCTAACGATTAGAGAGAGAGAGAGACATGCATAATATTGTCTCAAGGATCATGTGTGTGTGGAGGAGATGAAGAGATTGCCTATTTGCGTAACAATTGAGCCGTCTTTCTCTCCCTCTCTCTCTCCCGGTTGTGTGTGTGTGTGTCTGTGGATATGAGAGTGTGGATTTAGATGTAGCTGGGCTTGTTACTCAAGTTGGCCTTTGAGAGGTTGCGGTCGCAATTTACACACAAGACATTTACGATCCACTTGAAATGAGCTCAACATCTACCAACATTTTCTCGACTCTGTCAACTATCAATAATTTATTGGAAGCATATGAACGAAATTGTCCGTTTTTGCTGACATGAACAGAGAGAGAGAGAGAGGAGGGAATTCTGTCACTTCCCATTTCCTTTTGCCACTGCCTCCTCCTCCTTCTACACACACACACATTTATAAGTGGATGTAGAGCGAACGGGAGTCTTGTCTCCTTTTTCGAATTGAGTCATTAAATTTTGAACTCAATTTCATATATATTTCATATCGTGTGTGTTGTGGTGTCTGTTAGTGTGTGTAGGACTAGCTTCTCACCATATTGTGTAATTGTACACATTCCATCCATACATAGCCTGTCATCATCACTAACGACTAGTGGGCGACTACAAATACAAAGATCTTTTCTCTCCCCTCCTCCTCCTCCTTCTCTTGTCAATTGTGAACAAGTACAAAGGTCAAAGAGTCCAAACATTCCAAGAGGATGCGTCACCTTCTTTCTGGCTCCTGGTGTTCTTCTCCCTTCCCTCCTCATTGTTTCAGTGAGGAGTCATCATTATCATTTTTGGAGTGGGACGCTCCACGTCTGACTCATATTTTAATCAACTGGGAGAAAAACAAGAGGATTTAAATTGGGAAAGAATAAAAACAAAATTCCATGACATGTCAACACATTCTCTCCTCTTCTGTACCCAATGAACCCCAGAAGGAAAAAAGATGCACGTTTTGTGAACACTTGATCCAATTCCTTTGAAAACGTGTATTCTGTACATCCAGATCAATACTGTCCAAATTTAGATCATTAACTGTTTATTTTCGTATGGCAGTACCATGTAAACATTGAGATTTTAGCTAAATAAAATAAAATTCTGTCAATAAAGAATTCTTCGTATTGTTACTGGTTGGTTCAGGATTCCTAAACTAAACAGACTAGAAGGATAAATTTAAAAAGGTCAAAGGTCTTCCCCCAATTTTATCTCTATTTTTATGGAGTGAATGGAGCTTCCTCATCTTCTTTATTAGGACGTAAGATTGTCCATTTCCTCATGGACGTCACAAGAAAGGAGAGGGTGGTCGTAATAAAAATTTGGGAAATACTGAAATACAATCTACAGCCCAAATTGAGTTCTCATACAATAATATGAAGAAGACTCCTTCTTTTAATCTACAAGAGGGATCACATAAAGAATGGTATTTTCCATAAATATAAATAACAACGAAAGGGAAAAAAGTAATAACAGAAGCGACGTTGACCTTCGTATTGCATTACAAACAAATTTGACTTATCTGCATAAATAGAATGCGAGAATAGAGAGAGAGAGTCGTAAGATTAAGATTAGAAATGAAAAGAGGCATTTTGGGGAATTTTATTTTTTTCCTCTCTCTCTCCCTCTCTCTCTTTACTTTTGTTGTTCTTGTTGTCTGTTGTTGTACATTATTACTGAACTAAAGTGGAATTCCAACTGTACACTGACTCTGGAGGAACAACAAAACGTTTAGAGGGAGGAGGAGGAGGAAGAAGACAAGTTCATTGTTCTGAAACTGAAATGCGCAATACAGAGTCCATTGTCGCTTTTCCCTTTGAAGAGCTGCTCTCAACTACTCTTTAGATGATACACACACAACTTTTACTTCCCAAGGTTGTCTACCCAAAATAAGCGTGTGTCATCGTCTTGTTTATGCATTTTTCTCCTTTTCCATCGGGTGTCTCAAACTTTGTGTCCAGAATTTTCCATTTAACGTCCCTTCTTCCACTCTAGAATTAAAAGTTACTATATAAAAAATGGTTTATGAGTCATCATGATTCATTCCTTGGATGAATGGTCGGATCAAAAAAAAAATTAAATGTACCATTTAAGTCAATACACTCTTCAATTATATTTTTTATTTAAAAAAATCAAGATTATTTACACTCCCCTGTATTGCATGCGATGTGTAATGCGTGTGTGTTTATTTACAATTTACATTCAATTGCATTGCATACTGGATGGTCCCAGTTGTTTTTTTTGATGGTCCAAAAGTCGTGATGAAACATGAAAATTCCGAGACTGTGATGCAGTTCAATGTGTCATCAAAATTCTAATGAATATGGATATGAGGGAGGGAGGATAATCTGTATTAAAATAAGAGACTCTGATTAGTCATTTGGAAGGCTGACTGTGATGGAGATATGGAAGCTAATTGACAGTAGTGATTTAGAAAGGATGAACTCGACACAGATTCTCACATGTTCGGAAGGGATCCAGTCAGACGTCATACACTGGAGTGAGTGAGGAGGAGGAGAGAATAAAAAATGAAAGTCAATGTTCAGAGTGATACCAAATCATAAGTTAAAAAATTCCATATGTCACTTTGTGCGTGTGTGTTGCATTGATATGTTCTGTTCTCAAGATGAATTAAATGGGAGCAGATTAGAGGATCTGTATGGAATGGAGAGAGGGAGAGAAAGAAGATTATAGTGAATGCACATTTTATTATTCTGTTAGACTCAAAGTGTTTTCCTTTTTTCCTTATCAACTCCATGAATTTCATCCATTTGTTGTTTAGACTGCCAGTGCATGAGAGATCAGGGAGGAGGAGGAGAGAGACTTGATCTTCAGACCGTCTCATCAATATATCGTTATTCCTCCTTGTACTCGTATGTACACAAATAAGTTTCGCCTTGTCTTTTACGACCTACTAGTCACCATGACAGACTGACAGTTTCTCTCTTGGCTTTGACTCCCTCTCCCTCTCTCCCTCTTTTGACACTGAAGGAGAGGAGAAGGGATGGGGGTAAAATTGCTGTTGTTATTATTTATTCCTCCAGTGTTGAATTACTTTTACTGTTATTTCTTAAACGGAGAAATGGATACAAGCCATTTATAAATGAATGACTATGAGTCGCACAAACACACACACACAACGAGAGCCAGAGTCAGAGAGAGAGAGAGAGAGTAAAAAAAATGCACAGCCCGAACCATTACGTTTTAGACTGACAACTTTTTGATGATATCATGATGTGACGCAGGAGTGTCTGTCTTCCTTTAACAAAAATAAAGTCTCTCATTTATTTTTATGACTTTGACCAAATATCCTCCACCCTCTCCTCCTCCTGTGTGTGTGTGTAAGGTTTTTTTCAATTCAACAGTTGCCAACGGAAATATAATATCTGTTTGCGATACTGAAATCAATTATGATTAACCCAGGCCATAACGTATTAAATTTTTTTGAGTGAAATACTATGCATCCCATACATATCTTACACACACACACACACACATGATTGTGATTGTATTTTTTATGATGAACTGCTGGTGGGTGACCAGGGGTGTAGACTTTACATTTTTACAAGTATGTATCATAGTACACAGAGAAAAGGAGAGAGAAAGAAGGGGGAGAGAAATATTAATGGTGGTTATGTTTTTTTGAAAAAACTATAGTAAATAATTTGAATGCTTTTTCCAGAGACGGATCCTATGTTATTAATTATATGTAGAGAGAGAATAAGAGACGGAGACAGCTGCCAGTTTGTTCCGACTCATCAACAACAAAAGAGAGAGAGAGGAGAAAATTATCCAGAAAAAATCTGTGGCGTACGCCAATGATGGTGTCCAGTTGTCGTGGCTTTTGCTCCTTTCGTCATCCTCCTCCGCCTCATCTTTCTCTTCTTCGTCCTAGCACACTTGCTGTGTCGGTTTCAATTTTTTGAGAGTAAAATTTAATGCGAAATGAATGTCATTTTGAAAATTGAGAGTGACTGGCTGCTGCACTGGCGACATTTCACAGTGAGTGTGTCTGTGGAGGTGGTGGTCGTCAGTTGTTGATTTTGGTGTCAAGTTTTTTTTTATAAAAAAAAAACTTTGGAAATAATATTTTGATGATATGAAATTACAGACGACACAGCTTGCTCTACTCATCTCACCATTCTCAGCACATTCCTTCTCCTCTTCTTCATCTGTCTTGGATTCCAAAGATAAGATGTTGACGACAGTTTGTCTCTCAAAATTTTTATTCTTATTATTGAGAATATTGATTTCTTCTCCGCAGCTCAATGAGATTCAAAAATAATGAAAATAGACTATGGAGACAAACAAATATTGTCAAGTTGACTCTAGTACTATTCAAACAACATTTTCTTCTACAAAAAAGCAAAATAAAAAGTGGAAAGAAAAACAAAACTGTTACTTAGTTGAGTACTTTAACAACAGTCAGGAATAGAAACAAGGAAGTGAAACTTTTTCTCTTTTATACGTCTCTACAGATTCATGAAGAAATTTTTTGTGATAATTTGACAGTTCCTTGTCTGTTCTCCAAAGAAAATTGCGCATTATCTTTTCTAAACTCCTTCACAAAAATGGCAACACCCCAAAATAGTCACTGTGTGTACACATTGTACAGTACAGTATTTGTGTGTACACCTAAAAATGGAGCGTGGAGAAAATGGATAAAAATTCATATTCCGAACGAAAAAAAACCATTGTATATTTTTCCGAAAGAAATGTACGTGGAGAAAATAGTGTAGACAATAAAATGTAGATATGATATACTTTCTCCTTGAGACTGACATCCAGCCTGATGTCGACTTTCATTTTTTACCACATTTTTCCGGGAAAACCTAACCAAGGGGAAAAAAGAGGAAGAATGAGAGA
Organism: Pygmarrhopalites habei; assembly: GCA_009870185.1. NCBI lineage: Eukaryota > Metazoa > Arthropoda > Collembola > Symphypleona > Arrhopalitidae > Pygmarrhopalites > Pygmarrhopalites habei. The sequence goes on along the minus strand of WJFB01001577.1, from coordinate 4,326 downwards.
GAGAGAGAGGAAAGGTATGAGAATGAGGACAGCGAGGATCAAAATATTTTTCTGCAAATCTTTTCAAACTCAATCTCTATATCCTTCGCTCTCTCTCTCTCTCTCTTTCGCTATTTTCTCCTTGAAAATACGGAGAGATTGATAGAAGATGATGGAACATGAAAATCATTTGGTAAATAATAATCGTTTTGAGTCATCCCAACGCCCAACCCTCCGAATAAAATCTCTCTCTCTCTCTCTCAGTTTAGTTTTGGTCAGTTGGCTCTCTCCATTTGTCAAAAAAAATATTTTGAAATATGACTCTTTTATTATTAAACCCTCATACATTTTTCTCCTTATAAAATCAGCTACTATTCATACTATGACTGTGCACTACCCTCTCAATTGTACAGTCTAATATATTGTGTGTGTAGAGTACAGTTAAACTTTTTCTGTCTTGTTGTTCAAAATCAACTTCCTTCCTCCTCCTACACCCACAAGAAAAAGAATGGGGAAAAAAGAGAAGAGAAGGGAGGAGCGAGAATTCTGGGAAAATTTTTACAACAAAAAAAACTTTTTTGCGACCCAAAAACGAGAAAAACAAACTTGAAAAATTACAACGTACAACTGAGATAAACCTGAAACACACACACACATAAATACACATGATAGTAGTTATAGTTGAGGAACATCAACATCATCCATTTTTTAGTCAAAGAAAAGCCACACACACACACACAAGAGTACACGTGGTGGATATCATAATTTCAACTTGTGTGTTGCGTTGACATGAAGAGTGCATCGAGCCAATTTTATTTTATTACGTATTTTTTTTCTCCTTCACAATTCGTCAAGTCCTGAAGGAATAAACCACCCTCCTCCCCCCTTCTCTCTCTCTTTCTCTTTCTATTTACCCCTCATCCATTCCTCGTTGTTGGTAAAGTGAGCGAAATATTATATACTCATTGTGATATATGACACCACTCTTCCTTCTTATTTATCTATATTTTAAGTCATAAGAGGGGTAAAGATGGAAGAAAAAATTGTGGAAAATGAGTAGCGTAGAATTCTCTCCCTCTCGCTCTTTTGTGTGTGCCTGTGTGTGTGGTGTGTGTGTATATATAAAAAAAGTTTGGAGACATGAGGCAAGTACCCGCCTCAAGGCTTCCGGTCTTCATCTCATCTTGCATTCAGTTTTTTCCCTCAAAAAAATTTGTAAAGAAAGCGAGAGAAAGGATATTCCTACGTATACTCCACACATTCATATACGCACAGTATCTACGTCTTGATTTTAAAAAATATGGGTAGTGAAACGCTCTACAAATTATTTTCTCTAACTGAATTATAATAGAGGAAGATTGTTTTCTCAGTGTTGTTTTAAATATATTTTTGTACACTTTTTACAAGGAGGATACATTACAAGAGGACCTCTTTTGAAAAGAAGGCCCTTCTCTCTCTCTCCCTCTCTCATTGAATTTGAATTTAAAAGTTTTTATAGAGAAGAGAGGGAGAAAGAACCACTTGAACGATATGCATCCAGTTGACAAGGAGAGGGAGTGTGATAATAATGATGAGATGGGGTTACTTACTGTCCCTGAATTCGAGAGAGAATGTGTGTGTGATTTTAGGGTGGTTGAATGTGGAGTGGAGAGAGTACACGTTCAAATTTCGATTTTGATGTATGAACATTGATATGAGAATTTAGATCTTGAACGACGATTTTGTTTTTGTGTCCGAGTCCGAACTGAGGTTAAAGGGAAGGCTGGAACCAGCTTCTACTTCAACTCCAGTTCGAGGAGAGAGAGAGAGAAGGAAAAAAGCCCCAGTCCTTACAAGAGAGAGGGAGAGGAGGAAGGGAAAAAATGAAATGAAAACGAAAAACTGGAGGGACCAAGAACAGCTGTACTGTTCCGCTCAAGCTATTTCCATAACGTTCCCAAAAATCTCTGCTCCGGGGAATAAAAGGGAGAATGAATACATGCATACACACTACACACACACTGTGTAGTGCTGTACAGTAGGAGGAAAGAAGCCTATATTTAACTATAAATATATATATTATACAAATCTCATGTAATTTTACACATATAGAGAGTAGAGAGAGAGTAAAGAGTTACACATATGACGGATCCTTGTGCACTGTTTTTGAGTGTGTAGAGCCTTCATTTGCATTTCCCGTCCCATACGGATCCAGAAACATTTTTCCATACCATACCATACAGACACAACCATTCTACACTGTAGAGAGTGAGTGTGTGTATGATTTTTATTTCAATACATTTGGTTGATGCCCTATATATACCATCCCATGTTGTACCCCTCCACACTCCTCCTGTCTGGACAATCCTTCATTAAAAATACATTGGTAAATAAAATATTCTGAAGGAGTAGAGCACGGATGTGATTTGATCTCAAGATCCAAAAAAAGAGGAGGAGAGAAAAAAAGAAGAATATAAAAGACAGGAGGGGAGGGGGAAACTTGTGTGAAAACGATTGTCGTTCGTTTTCTTCATGCACACACACATGTATGGTATGAAACATTGTGTGTACAAATAGTGCACCTAACTCATGGATACATGACACAGAGTGCAGGTTATCAAGGGGGACTCACATCACAGAAAAAGAGAGGGGGGAAAAGAGACTGGAACCCACTATTATACATTGTACGTACAGTCAACGTGGGTTTCGTTTTAGTTTCGTTGTCATTGTGTCCAGCCAAAAACACAAATTTACATGCTCACATATACAGAGATACACAGAGAAAGAGTGTGTGTAGTACAATACATGGGAGCAGATTTTGACTCTGCAAGTTGGTCGAGGGGGATGATGTTGTACAAAATGTATGAAGAAAAAGTGGCTTCTATATATATTAGACAACAAATTTATATGTGTTTCAATTCATTGTATTTACATTTGAGTACTCACTGCCTGTGTACAGATTGTAATGTATGGGATGAGAGTAGAGTAAAATTAAACGAATCCTCTTATACACAGATAATGGTCACACAACACAGTGTCTCTTTTTCACTGTTTCTATTTTATGGTCATGTGTACAACTAGTAAACGAGAGACAGAGAGAGATTTCACGCATAGAGAATGTATGTGGATGCAGAAGATATGCTCTTTTCCTGCTGCAGCTGCACTTTATTTCCTTTAATCATTTTCAACTCTTTCGTCTTTTCTTGTGTGTGTACTACATTGTATCATCTACTTATGCGAGAGAGAGTGTGTGTGTGTACTATCTCTGCTATTAACTGACTCTGTGGTTGCAATGAAAATGCACTGTCTGCACTGCACTACTGCATCCTCCTCCTCTCTGACTGTATTTTTGATATGCACCATATGACAATCTACATAAATACAGATGATCATGATCAGTGAACCAATGAGTAAAAATAAAATGAGGCTGCGTGTGTGAATGGTGACTGCTTTGCTTATGGTAGAGGAAGGGAAAGAAAAAAAAGGATTCTTTTTCTACTTTGTTTTGTTCCAGAGATAATTAGTCACATCCGGACGGAGGCGGGCGGACAGAGAGAGAGAGGAGCTATTATGATATGATATTCAAGATATTGATTAACTTAGGACAACTTTGTATACACAATTTCTTTCGTACACACACACGCACATGTGCATAGTGTACAATTATATGGTGTATGTGTATAGGGGAGTTTAATTAAAGGAGTGAAATTACATTATGCAACAAGGCTCACACATGTCCACATTCCATGAACACAATCTTCTTTCATAAAAGCTTTCCTGTGTACTAGTATGAATATTGAAGACCATCAAATTGTCCAGAGTAAAATTTATAAATCAAACGAGGGTCTTACCTGAAGTTTGATTCTAATTATACTCTACGACATCCTCATATATATTTACTATGTAGTTGTTCAAAGACAAAGCAAACCGACGGTTATTCACACAGTAGATAATATTATTTATATTATTTAGAATTAAAAACAGCATTGACATATTTTGCCCGAGTGTCTAAGGGGCGATTATAAAAAATGGCAAAAGTCTGAGAAGCTTCAGTCCATCCCGCTGTCCGACGAATCGTTTCAATGTTGACCCCGTGACGAGTTGCTGCAGAGGTAGACGAGTGACGAGTGCTGTGAGCTCAAAAAACAGAAGATATACCACATTTAGTCAAAACTATTTTGATCCACCGACTTATAGTTTGAGCAGTGACGCGGTTATGGGGCTTTGTTAAACCCAAGAATAAATATTTTTCATTATTGCCATTACTCTCTGTATGAGATATATACGCGTCAAGAGTGCGAGCTGCACACAATTTGTGGTCACTATAGTAGGGCAGATACAAACTCGGCTGAATTCTATTTGGAGCCG
>WJFB01001576.1:0-29116 GCA_009870185.1 Pygmarrhopalites habei | reverse complement strand
AGGCCGTTGACTCTTTTCATTTGACTCAAGGGCTATTTGGCAAGCATTTAAGGCTTTTCTGACATCACCGGTGGTTGCAGCCACTTTTGCAGCAACAAACTTGATGGCAGTTGGTTCAAAAAGATGACTTCCAACTTCATTAATTCGACTTTCTAGGATCCGTTCAATGTCTTCCCTCTCATAAGGTGCAAACTGAATCAATTTACATGGTTCCGGAGGAGGAGTTGGAATGATACTTTGTCGAGATTTTTGTTGTAGAACTCTTGGCCGAGGAGAACTTTTTGGTGAGGCTGTCAACATTGGTAAATGACGAACAGTCAAATCCAAAGAATTTGCAATACCAACAAGGGTCAACTTTGAACTTGGTAGTCTTGTCCATTCAAATATAGTGTAGAGTATTTCATTTGATCGAACAAGCAGCTGATCCATTTCATCCAGTATGAGTAAACTGTAAATAATAATAATGATTATTATAAGAAACTGTGTTTAACACATCATGAAACATGATACAAATTGAATTATAGACACTTACATGGGACGCGCTTTGTCACTCACAACTCGTTTTGCAATTTTATCTTTGATACTTTGCTCTACTTTTGACTTGATTTGAAGTTGATCATGAATTTCTTTAAAAATTGACTGAGCACTCGTCATGTTCATACAATTGATGAAGACTGTGATGAATTTCAGATCCATAAGAGACTTTTCGTCAGCTGATGACTGAGGGTCACAGAGTCTGTCCAGGATATGTTGAACAACGGCCGTTTTCCCTGTTCCTGGAGCACCTGATATGTACATACTTCCGGATGTCCTATTCTTTAGATTCCCAAGAATAAAGTTGAAAATTTCATTGACCTGATCATCACGACAGGGAAGGGACTGAGGCTTTGCCAGATGAAGAGCTTGTCTAATCTTGATGTAACCAATTTGACTGGGGTCCAAGATATCAGCTGGTAATGACGGAGTAGGTTCTTCATTTTCCTGTTTTCTTTTACCCAATTTGTTGGATTTGGGTTTGGTCTCCTTGAAAATGCTATCGATAGTCCTCTGACTTTTCCGGGTCGTCATTTTTATCACAATTGTCGAGGAGAGTTTTACGGTTACAAACTTTGTCTTGTCAAAGGAGAACAAAGCCAATCCCGCCAAAGTCCCCTTCTTAGTTCAATGAGAGCTCACACAGCAGTAACTGCAACATACAAAATTTTTTATCATAGTTTCTTTGCATTAGGAATACACATTTATTCAACAATTGGTCTTTGACCAAATTCATTTAATGAATTTTGATAATTATGATACCCTTACGTTTGACTAAATCTGATTAAGTAACGTGATCGCGGTGTAATTCATTACAAATATAACATTGTAATATGAATGTATACAACTTGCACTAGAAACCGAAAAAATGTGTGTAGCACAAAATGTCAGATTGACTACATTCATTATAAAATATCTAGCTAACTAAGTGGGAATTCGGGCTTGCATAATAAAGGTTACTTTAGTTATAAAATACAGAACATCAAGAAAGACTTATCAAAAATACTTAATACACTCATGTGTGTCATTGTTCACTCTTAGTGTCAACTCGTATGGAATACTGCAAGATCACGATAATTACAGTGACAGAAAGAAAACAAGTAGACTATTGTGATTTTAGGAGAAAAAGTCACATTTTTGCAGGTCACTGTGGACCCTCGAAAGTCAACCCCCCTCCCCCTCCTCGAAACGAAACTGCCGCTCACAGAGTAGTTTCCTCCTTGTCCTGAGAGTTAGGTGAATTTTTACGAACCCATTTTTTGACTTGTCTGTCAAAATTTCAGTTCTGGTGTTGGTCCCTGACTGAGTTTGGGAAGAGTGGTCTCAAAGTTAATTTGTCATCGTACATTCCATAGGGATTCGTGGTGGAGAGAATCTTTGACGTCGTCGGTAAAGTCGAAATTGAGAATTAAGTTGACTCATCCTTCTTTCTCGATCCAACTTTCTACTACTTGTCAGAGGGTAAGTAAGTGAAGATACTTTACATATTTATCAAGTAGTGCAACTCCCCTATTGTTTATTTCATCGTGTTCTGTTTTTTTGTACGCCCTATTCTCAAAAATTACTTGCTAATTGAGACGTCATTTTTTATTCCTTGGCAGATTTCATTTTTACTGGAAAAGTCATCACATATTATACTTATTCGGGGGAAAAACAGAGGCAGGAAGTGGTGATTATCTTCTCTACTTAAGAAAAAAAACCTGAGGGTCCATCATCATTATATTTTATTATTTTTTATCCATCTACTTATACTATTATATCTGTCTACGATAAACAGCTCAATTCCAAACTGTGAACAACATGGCCAGTCGACCCACAACAGCAACTGGAGTTCAAAGACCAAATGGTTCCACACAAAATAAAATCTGTCAATTTAAATTGGTGCTTTTGGGAGAATCAGCTGTGGGAAAGTCAAGTTTAGTTTTACGTTTTGTGAAAGGACAATTTCATGAGTACCAAGAGAGTACAATAGGAGGTACTATCTTAAATTACTTCGTTTCGTAATTAAAATTGTGAATTACATAATTTCTCTCTTTTGAAAAAACTATCCCCTTGTGAGTCATGTGTGTGTTTGTGAATGGATGATAACACGAAAATGTGCTTTCTTATGTTTACAGCGGCTTTCCTTACGCAAACAGTAATGTTGGATGACAGTAAGTGGACAAAAGTTTTAAATTTGTTTATACTAAAGATTATTTTGTCACAAGTAAAAATGTTACATATTATATCAATTGATGATTAATATATATTTTTTCAACTTACTCTTTATTCTAGCAACGGTTAAGTTTGAGATTTGGTGAGTTGAAATATTTAATCATTCAATAATGTCATGTTGACCTTGACAATTTTTTCAAAGTATGTATCAGGATGAGTAGTAATTTTTCTATTTCTTTTTAATTAATTTTGATAAAAGGGATACTGCTGGACAGGAGAGGTACTGTCAAATTTCTAATAATTGTTATCATCACATAATATGTTGCTTTTGTATTTCCGGATTGTCATTTTTAACAAAGTAAATTCTTGTGTCTTTACAGGTACCACTCATTAGCCCCCATGTACTACAGAGGTGCACAGGCAGCCATAGTCGTTTATGACATTACCAATCAAGTGAGTTGAAATGATGATGATTATGATACGCTGTCAAAAATAGTAAAAAAAAATGAATGGTATATAATCTTATGAACCTTTGTAATGATTCCAGGAAACATTTGCACGGGCGAAAACGTGGGTAAAAGGTAAATGAACCAAATTAAATTATCGAGATGAAGGGTTTCCTGATTACTAGTATTTATCATAAGTTGTTTCCTATAACATAATGTATATATGTTTTGTTTACAGAGTTACAACGTCAAGCGTCTCCCTCCATTGTGATTGCCCTGGCGGGGAACAAATCGGATTTGGCAGCAAAAAGTTAGTAGAAACTATTTGTACATGAATATGATTTACAACAAAATACTATGACATTTTGGTATACATGAATTAAAATTATAAGCAGAACATTATTGAGCTTAAATCCTAGTCAGGTCAACTTGTAGAATTTGAGAGTGTACAAAACTATTTTCACTTTTTTGCAGGAATGGTAGATCATGACGAAGCGTACGCATATGCAGGTATTTACATTATGATTCCTTTCATATCTTTTTATAACTATTATCTTATTATAACTATATTTTTTCATAATTATTTAATGATGTGGTGTACTGTTTTGGAACGAAAAAGTAGCTAAAAGTGGACTGTTTACACATTTATTTTGCATTATTTTTACAGATGAAAACGGACTGTTATTCATGGAAACATCCGCCAAAACCGCCATGAATGTTACGGATATCTTCCTGGCAATCGGTAATTGTCTTCGATTCACCATACACACACGCATATACTTTAGTTTTTGTTGTTATTGAATGGACAACATGACATAAATTTTGTCTCTTTTATTGTAGCTAAAAAATTGCCGAAAGGTGAAGCAGGTGGTGGTCCAGGGCAGCCACAAGGAACAAGAAGGTTAGGTCAAGAGCAAGATGGTCTTGCAAGGCCCAGACAAAACTGCTGTAATTGACATGCCTTTCATCATCCGATCATTCTACTATACTACTACTACTACTAGATTTGTATGTCATATATATATATACATAATATATATATAGTTATTACATGATACAATTCATTACGTAAATATTATAAACAGTTTTAACTGTCACTGATTTATTTCTACTTGAGAGAATCGTGGGGGGATTGGGGAGAAAAAAAAGTGGAAAACACAACATAAGTATATATTATATATATAATATTGGATCAGTTTTTGAAATGACTGCATATATAAATTTTCATAAAAACTATAATGATGTAAGTTATAAAGTAAAAAAAAATATACGCTACTCCTCTGCTGTCAACTGTTCGAATATAATATTTAAACATACATACAATTCACACCTGTTAAGATTTTTTCTCTTGTCATTTCAGATGCCTAAAAAACATCATCTAAAATATTGTTATATATAAAGTATATTTAAAGGGAAAAAAACAAAAATAAGAGGTAGTAGTTATGTATTTTTTCCGTATATAAAATATATATGATATGCTCCCCATTTTTGTGGTCTGCATGCCAGTGTAAGTACGCAAAAAAAAGTTAAATGTATATTATGTATATAACTGATTGTGAACTATAACTATGAATAAATGAACAAATACCGGCAATAATCTTCTTTTAAATTCATACATTTTGGAGGTTTTTATTACAAGAAACAACAAGGTAAGAATAACTCGGTTAGTTCGTAAACTTAGAAGGACTCGTAATGCCAATTGCCTCCTCTACCGACCTCCTTACTTGGACCTCGCTCGCATCTTTCGCCTCTTCCGCTTAAGCCTCCGCATACGCTTCTTTCGCCACTGGAAAAAAATGTGACAAACAAAAGAGAAAATTAATAATAATTAACGGTAAATGTACCACCATTTCTCATATAAACCCAATCTGCGCACTTGCGTGTCGGTCAATTTGAGAAACACTACACCCGTATGTAGAACACACAAGGAATTAGGGGCGAGGGGGGGGGGGTAAGAATCCATGGATTGGGAAAAAAATGACAAAAACTGTTCAACTGAGTAATGAAATCTAAACAATTGAAATGGAAAATGTTCAAAATAAAAGATCAAGTGCTGAACCAGTTTCCACAAAACAGGAAAAACTCAACCAAATGTATTCACTGTACGAGTCCCATTTGCAAACATGGACGTACATACGCCGGGCCATGCCGCAAAAATAGTGTCAGAGAAATTTTCCATCTTGAACGAGAATAAAACAGAGAAAAAGGTCAAAAGTTTGATCTTACCTTGGCTCGCATCCTAGGGGTACTCGGACGAGTGAAGGGTCACTCCAGGTTTTCAGTCAAGGTCCAATTTCAGAAATTTTCCAGAGCTCGAGACAAGAGATGCTACTCCATGCCTCGTCGGATCGCTTATGCCGAGAAAAATATGGCTGATGTCCTACCCCGGGACCCAAGCCGTTCAAATCCTCTCTTTGCACGTGCAAAGTAACTTGCGGTTTCCTTTTCACATTTTAATTTTTTGAGGAACCATGGTTCAAATGGACATTGACGAGTGGATCCTTCCCTTCAAGGAGGAAATCAAGAGGATGACAAATGATGTGGACATTGACCAGTTGTTGAAACTCGTCAAACAAATTGACAGGTAACTCAAATACAATACTTAAAAAAACAGAACTAGCCTTATTCAATTCTGTATCAAAATTTCTGAATATTGGTTAGTGAATAATCTAATTTTTTTGTCATTAGCAAATTTAGATCCACGGCTGTGACGGCAAGATTAAGGAAAAAACCAAAGAGAGCCACAAAATTTAGTCACAAGATAAAACAAATTGTAAACTGGTTAAAACTGTTAACAAAAAATCAAAGTCCTGAAAATCAAACAGAGATGCATCCAGCTTTTGGTTTACTCCTTCAACATTATATAAATATAGTTCTCCTATCAACACTGTAAGTTGCTTAGAATTTATTATTGAAAATTCAGAGGTGTAATAATGACAAAGACTTTTCTGTGTATAAATTATCTTGTATTATCTTAAATCACTTACTGATGAAAACTTTGATTCTTTTGTAGTGGAGCAAAAGAAATTAATACTAAAAAGACTGCTGAGACAATTCTTGGATATGTCAAATTAATAGTGGATGGAGAACCTGAATGGACACTTGATGTGATTCTATCTTCAAATGCAAAACATAGCTTACAATATCATCAAGGCTCTGTAGGCACTTGGCTCCTCCGTTCTGTCCTTGCCGACTCTGTTTATTATCAAAGTAGTTTGGAAGATATGGATGTTTTTACAAAATTCTTAGCTGTTGGTAAATTTTTATTAAAGTCGGACAAGAGGGAACATGGACTGAGTTGCCCCGAGGTCGTCGAACAAATACCAATTCTCCCGAAACAACTCTACAATATTTATCGGCAAAAGAAATCTGGGAAGAGACAAAGACTTGACAAGTCTCAGATTGTTACTCTCCTACTGGAAACATCAAAAGCAAATAAAGTTGCAAAAGTGAGTTGCATGTCAAAATTTTTTTTAAAGGACCTCCTTTGTTACAAAGGCTTTGTACTCAAAGACTTTGAGATTCTAAGCCTAGTTTCTGATGTGTTGCGTAATATAGCTCATTTCTTTGATTTGCAGGCATGTAAGGAAAGATTAATCATAACAACCGAGGACGATGTGGAGGAAAATGACGACGACGAAAAAAATTTCACCCTTTCAAATAATGACAATACAACAATGGGAAATGATTTATTTTTTATGGACACTGTAGGAAATCAAGACATTGTACTGGACTAGTACTACACAATAATAATAATTTATTTCACCTGCAAATGGGTCATGCAAAATGCTCATTCATAAAATATCAATAATATTCCAACCACTACTCACTTTGTATTCAGTCTTGTGAGTCTCTCACAAGCTCTGTGACGCAGATATAGATTTTTGCGAAATAAAGTTTGTTGCGAAATTTGACTTGTTTTTCCGCTCAAATACAAGACAACCCATTGGCCCACAGTCTGCGTCGCCTAATATTTAGCAAGTAATACTACTCAGCTGCTTTCTCTCCGTATCCCCTCTTTACAACTTTTCCCATAATTACATTATTAAGTATCATTAGTAGTCTTAATAAATAATACTATTTTTGGCTGGTACAAAACGAGGGTAAGTCAACTTTTCTAAATAATACATGACTATATTTATCAAAATCTCAGCTGTTACATATTTTTGAAAATTTTGACGTTTTTTGCTTTTAAATTCATTGATTTTTCGACAAGGTGTAAAGTTGTCAAAATTGAATACTAATTGTATTTTGGTTGTCATTTATTTTTAGTGCAAACTGGAATATTCCACGACTTATTTTTTAAAAGTCGAGATATTGTGTTAATATGAGAAGGGGAGGGGAAGCATGTGAGTTTAGCTCTTTTCCATTTAAATACATTGGTAAATATAATTTTTGACTTGATTGTGATGATATTATAAACTTATCAAATTCTCTACGATGGTATCTATTCAGGATTGATTTATCTGATTTATTTATTTATTGTCAAAAACCAGCAATTCCTCCTCCTCCCGAATTTCAAGATCAAGTTCTGCCTCCACCACCTGTCAATTTTCGAGATTTGTCTCCTTCAAATCCGTGTTCGTCGCCTGATCCTCAAACTTTTCTCTTCAAAAAATGCATCAAAGAATTTGCTGACAAAATCTCTTTGAATATTTTAAATGAAGCCATTGTCATAGGTAAAGAAACCCATTACACACGTTTTCCTTTGCTCTGTTCAGTTAAGTAATATTTTCTTTCTATCCACTAAATAACTTGTATTTTTTTTTACAAAAAACCTTTAGCTACTCTGATTCCTACTGCTGGTAGCATCAATGACGTTACCTCATAAACTCCAAATCAACTAAGGTTCCCGGTAAGAAAAAAAAATCTTTTCAACCTTAAATATTTGTAAATACGTACTAGTACCAGGTACTAAGTACACTAAATATCCCACATGAAATGTGTGTTTTTAACACCATTTGAGGTATCACATTGGACTAATATTTGATGAAGCATTACACAATGAATATTTATTTAACATGGAATATTATCAATAGAGATGTGTCTTAATAATATGATGGTTCTCATCTGTTTATCTTTTAATAAATATTACAGATACAAGTTTTATTCTCAGCGCTGGAACATTTTGGTGATACTTGAACAAATTCATTATCTCACCATTAGATATTTACAAGAACAAACAACAAATTTCCCAATTTATCCTCCTCCCCACCTCCCTGACAGTAACATTCGTCATTCCAAGAAGTTACGTACAGTGAAAAATATTTTACTCAAGAAATCCAATTCAGATGTATTGTCCTTGTTGTCGTCCAAGCATCAAACTACTACTGGAATGAATTCTGGAGATAAGCTAGATAAATATTTTAAGACGACAACAACTACTAACGATACTAAAGATGTTAAGGATTGTACAAGAGCTGCCAAGACAGAGACTGAAGATTTAGATTTGTGCTATAACGTGCCCTTTCAGTGCGATATTTATTCGTAAGTAATCTTTATACAGTATTCATGTAGTTACTCAATAAGTTTTAGAAATTGGAATAAGAAGCCCCTCATTATAATAATGAGTCATTGTTCCCTGTGTGTATTTCAGGTGTCCTGTTGACAGTATCGACGAGTCATCATCTCCCTCATCTCAACAACAAGAAGGAGCTGTTGTTTCGTCGTCGTCATCCTCCAAGTGTAATAGAAGAAGTCAATTAAAAAGAGTCAGTAAATCAGAAAATGATGAAAATAAGCATACAAGAAGCATTAACATTCATGAAGATATTTTGACGACAAGAACAAAACAAACGACAAAAGAAAAGTCAAGAGGGGTCAATAGCTGTAGTAGTAGTGGTGATGGTAGTAGTAGTCATATTCGAACAAATAAATGCCCGGTGGTCGTCGGAGAAAACGAGGATGAGGATGATGATGTTGTTGTTGTGAAAACAACTACAAAAACTAATCCTGGTGCTGAAAGACTGACTGAAAGAAATAACGACGAAAATGTGACACCCACAAATGATAGGATGCATTGGACGAAAAAGAGAAGAAGTCGCAGTGTTTTGAACATTGATAATCAAAACTCACTAAATCAACGAAAACTTATTCAATGTATGACAATTTTTGCCAAATTTATAGCACATGTACAATATACGTGTCATAAGGAGAAGTTTATGTGTAAAAGCACTAATAATTATTTTGTTTTTTTCCAACTACTACTATACTTTTAGCATCAGAAGCTCAATCTTCAAAATGTGAATTTAGTGAATTTAGTAATTCCAAAGAGAAGAAAAATAAAAATTTTGGACATACAATACTAAATCTATTTAGACGAAAGACTGTCCAGTTACCGAGTAACAACGATTCCAAGTAAGAAATTTGAAACTAAATTTATTCTACGATGTTGATCATCATACATAATCTTGGACAACTTACTTATTTTGATCCTTCTTTCTGAGGATTGATAGTGAGCGTGAAATTGTGCTAGTTAGTCCTCGAGCTCTTCCCCTACCACCTCTTCCAGATTGCGTTGAGCAACCCCTGTCTGATTCAGATTACCATGATGAACCCAAAAGGCGTCTGGAACCGAGAGATTTTGCAGCAAGTATTGAAAAAGTTAAAGATGTAAGCAAAATCCTTTACCTTTTCAAATTCATTCATTTTCTTCAACATACATCTTTTTACAGAAAAGTAATTATTGTTCTTTGTCAAATTAGTGTGGTTGGTACTGGGGTCCATTAGCCAGCGATAGAGCTGAAGATTTATTACGTACAGAGCCTGATGGCTCCTTCATTGTCAGGGACAGCAGTGATGATCACTATATCTTCTCTCTCACTTTTAAACTGAACGGTCTTGTTCGCCATGTAAGTGGATTTCTAATTAAGTATTTAACTCATGAATATTTACTCTTGTGCTACTTTACTTCACTCAACTTACTTCAATTGATATTGCACCAGCAGAAAATTTCCCAAATAATTGGGGAGAAACGGTAATTATTACTGTCATTTACTTTGTAATTAAAATGTTTCAACTGTTTTTTTGTGCCAATAGGTCCGAATTGAACATGATCAGGTACTTTTATTAACAGCATTTCAATAATGAAGACTTATTTATAATGTTACTGACATGTGTGTACATATTTTAATAATGATTTTTTGTATTTCAAAATTCTTTAGGGAAATTTTAGTTTCGGACCACTCACACGATTCAAGGCGGCTACAATTGTGGAGTTTGTTGAAAAGGCTGTTGCACATTCTAGGTGAGTTGTGATATCCTCAGCTGTATGGTATATGTGAACGATTGGAACGAATTTTGTTGATCCAGACAATAAGCTAATAAATCTTTGAATTTCTAGATCAGGAAGATATCTATTTTTTCTTCATAGAAGACCAGTTCTTGGTCCCCTAAAATTATCCTTACCCTACAGGTGATTTTCCTCTCTCATACTCTAACATTGAGACATAGTTTATATCACATGCTTACGACTTTGTTGATTTTTCCTCTACTAATGTTTTTTCTTCAACTTGTTCAACAGTCGGTTTCGACATCCTAGGACTTTAAAGCACATGTGCAGGTAAGAATCATCAGTGTTTATTTTATTTGTATTGTGTAATCAATCTTGATTCTGAAAGTACTGAAATTCTCAAGTTTAATGATGAAATTTCTTTTCTTCCCAAAGGTTTGTCATATTGAAATGTGTGCGAAGAGACTTGCTGTACTCGGTGAGTGAGACTTTCAGACTTACTTTAATAAATCACTGTTAAATATTTGCAATTTCTAACTATGTACTTGTTTACTTTTACAGCTACCTCTACCCTTACCTCTTCAAGACTATTTAAATACTGCAGATTATTACTGAAAGCACTACAACAATCGGAGAAGCACGGCCGGGGAAGTATTAAAACAAAAATAGTAATTTACAATGTTAACGATATTTAAAATGTTAGGATTCGTTTTTTTAATTTAAGAAACGGGTATAAAATACTCACAAAAAACACTCACAATTAGTCAGCGCCAACAAAAATGCACTGGTAGAAGTTTTAGAAGATATTAGAGTAAGAATACGTACTTGGTAAAAGCTGCTGAGAGCTTTCCAGTGAACAAAAAAAATGAAAAAAAATACTTATAACGACGAAGCTTACACAACGATATCTTTCGACTAAAGAGAAGAAGAATAGAGAAAGAGAGGAAGAAAGGAAAAAAACTTTGTGACTTAAGCAACTTAGGAATAGTGTTTAGAGAGTATAAACTCGCAACAATTTTGGAGCTAAAACATGTTTCTCACAATCTTACTATTTCAAGCCTGCTGCAACGATGATTACAAATAGAAGTTATTTTGTCTTCTACTATATTATTATACGATAGGAAAAACTTTTCAAGAAAAGATTTCTTCAACCAAACTGTAGAATGTATGATAGTAAGTTTTGTACGGTAAAAGTCCTTTTCGCTGCACATTCATTTGAATGGAATAGATAAACACACAACAACACATTTAGTGTAGTATAAATTGATGAAAGTCAAGTACAATTATTGTATGATTACAGAGCAGATTACAAACTCAGTCTTTTTCTTTTCTTTTTTTAAAAATAATAAAAATCTTTTACACAGAAGCAATGTATTGCTGGAAAATATTTTCTAAAAACAATGTCTTCGTCCAATTGAGTTTCCTGTATAGTGAACCTTTTGTCAAGCAGAAATTATACAAAATATGATAATACTGATTTATGAGCATAAATACTAAATTAAAAAATATACGACGAATTGGAGCACGTTCTGTCTCATCTTCAAGTGTAATACCTTCGCTATATATCTGTACTATATTTTAAGTATTTAGTAGATTTTAGTCTTTGGTGTTCTCAATGTTGTTAATATTTATATTATTGTGTCAAGCATAATTATTCTATAAGAGAGATAGACAAAGAGTTATTATTACGACACAAAAATTACTATTCTTGTGTAGATCACAAGCCGGTGTAATATTCACACTATAAACTTTATCATCACTCACCACCGTACTATACTCTGCAACAAACAAAAAAATGATTACTACGAGTAATATAATAAATGACTAAATTAGAAATTTTAAGAGGAGAACCGTTACCCCGGTTGTTCGCTAGTTATGTATGTAGGCTGTTAATTTTGACGTATAACGTATGCTCAAAATACCACTATGCGACAGTGGTGCTTGTCATGTAGTAGCAACATATTTGTTTCGAAGTAGCAATGATTGTACGAGAATATATAATATATTACACACACAATAATGGCAATATAACATCGGTTCATCGATACGAAATTTATTGTTCGCTGACCTGTTACTACTACATAATACTTTACGACGATACAAAAATGATGTAGCACTACAGCAAAGTAACGTTGAGCAAATAAAGATATTCCTCTTATTGAGAGTGCACTACTTTAATTTCTTTTCGTCATGATAATATTTGAACAACAAATTTATTACATACCTTGTATTGATTGTATTCATACAAGCGACTTGCAAAAAGTTCGTTAAATTAAAAAAATAGAATCAGCTGACTGAAACGGATGTCTTTTCATTCTGCCCTGTCTCGTCAACCTTTGCTTCAGTCTCACTCTCTTCATTCTCTGTTCCTGATGACTCTGAGGGTGGCAAATCTATTTTATCTTTATACGAAATAAGTACAGTACATTATTCATCTGTACTTTTTTTTCATAATTCTACAACTTTTAAAACATTAATTACCTCGGTCAGCTTCTCTCTCTGCACGAAGTCTCTCTGAAAAATCACAAAAATAATTTAGTACTATACCTCAATACAGATTGTGAGTCATAGTGAAAAGATTATATGAATTATTGTGGGTCCCACAATGTGGGATAGTCATTTACCAAGTGTTTCATTTTGGACAGTTATTACTTCATCTGAGGAATGACACTTGGAGTAGGCCTTTAAGAAATCATCATTCATTGACAAGAATGTTTTTCCCCATTTAAATCTGTACAAGTATGCTTCTGCTTGTTTATTAAAACCTGTACTTAAAATATTTCAAAGAACACATTTAAAGAACAATGTTCACACAACAATTAGTTAGGAGAATAAATACTTGTCAATACGAAAAATCTTACCACATATACTCATTGAAGCGGCTACTGCTTCGACACAAGAAAGTTTTAAGGGTCTTCCAAAATTAATGGGATTTGCAGCGACCAAGAAAGGGAGGAGACGACCATGAGCTGGCTTATGTTTGAGTATACACTATTAAATAAATATGAAAACAATTTTAAAATGTAGTGAACCAAATTCATTTAAGTAGGTACAGTATTAAAAATTTTAAATGACAAAGATGTGTGTACCCCGTCTTCAGGAACTTTGGCCCAAGAACAATCAATGACTGCCAGTCCTCCAGACTCGATAATTTCAGTATCGGCTGGAGACAGAACCTATATTAAAGTAATATTTAAATCCTATGTTCATAATAATATTAAGTAAGTATGAAAACCAACCGTATTGCTAAGAAAAACTGACCTTAGTTGCAAGAGGATCTAAGACAATTCCACTAAATTTTTGTGATGGTTTCAACATGATGGCCAAGTTTTTCCGTACTAATTTTCTACCTGTACATTTTTTAGGGTCACACTGTCCCTAAAGAATATAAATTAATGACAAAATTATTGTAAAAAATACGATTTTGTTTGTATCATATGATATTTCAAATTATTTTACATAAGGTAATTCAAAGTTAATAAAATAGAAAATACTCGCCAGGTCCCAGAGTGCTACTGGCCACGGACACTCTTCAAGTCTTTCTTCTTCTGATTCTTCTTCTGTGGATGAATTTTGACCTTCCAAATCTAAATTATCCATTTGACGACAACAGTCACTTGAATTTTCTTCTTTTGATAACTCGTCATCTCTTTGGTGAGAATGACCAGATCTTCCCTTGTCAGTCCCTCCTTTCTTGTGACTAAACTTTGACTTGGATGGTTGACTTGACCTTTTTGGTTTTGGCATTTTTTTAAGCCAATTTTCCGTATGTCTGTAACAGTGTCGAAGAAAACAACGTGACAAAAACAGAGATGCAAATTTTGTCAAAATCCGAACTGGTCCGAATTCCCAAATCACATGGAGAGCTTTGACGCACGGTCAGATGAAGAGACTTCACTTACAAAAACTTGCCAGCAGCCAGTTGTGTGGAGGACTCGGAGGATAATCATGCTCTCTCGTCAACTAATACTGACTGTTAGTTTTAACTAAGGTTTCTAGTTGTAGTCTCACTAAGGTGTCGTGTACACGTTCAAACTACGGAATAACAACATTATTTAAGTGGGATAACAGTTAATAGTGTTGACGTGAACCGGGTGAGAAGAGAATAATCATTTTAAGTGTGTGTACACAGTATTATGAAAAGAATTTGATTTTTAATTTAGTCTTTTGTTACTTTATATATATTATCAATCCTTCAGCTTTGTTTTACACAACAACAACAACAGTGTTTTCTGTGTGTGTCATACACACACACACATGTAAAGAAGATCCGTGTCCTTTTGGTGAAAGAAAAAGAAAAAGTTTGTGAATTTGGAATATTATTTTCTTTTAAAAAAAAGGAATAACATGCTCCTGTCAGCATGTCAGCTAACAACGACCTCAAATAATCACAATAATACAACAACAAGCAGTAACACCAACTGTGTCGTTCACGGTTGTTGTGAGGGTCATAATTGTCACAGTCACAGAGAATTTAATTTACACAATTGTCCGAGCCAACCCGATAATATTATGTCGACAACCAATACTCATCTTCATCTTCATAATCATCATCACCTTCTTCAACAACAGCAACAACTTCACAAAAACGGTAAGACCAAAAAAAGAAAGAATCATTAAATCATAAATTGGTGTAAAATGTCTAGCTCTATTTCTGTTCAAAGTCAAGTCGAACATTTCATGACACTTCAAACATGTCAACATCAACACATTTGTAAAATGACACACTGTATTTTCTCTTTGGTAGTCATCTGTGTAAAGTCTCTCTCTCTCTCTCTTCACAATTTTGGGTTACCAGACACATTTCCCCAACTCTTGTTATTATTCTTTAGTCCCATTCCTTCAAAAAACGATAAATCTTGGATTTCTTTCTTTTATTGCTTAGTTTTTACTCAACTTTCTTCCCCCTCCATACTACACATTCATATGAGAAATTCTGTCAAAAGTTGAAAGAGTATGGAAAAAAGAAAATTGAGAAACATAATTTCCTTCCGTTTTCATAAAGACATATTTCATGTGTCAAAAATAGCAAAGGGATAATCTCAATCTGTACTGTAAGTTGACATTGTCAACTTGACAATGATGTGCCGGATGTTTACAATAACCATCCAATTAAGTAGTTTGCTCACTCTGGTAAAAAAAATTCTGCGAATCCTACTTGCTGCAGTTAATGAATTAATGTCAATGTGTGTCCATGTCCATGCTCAAAAATAATCCAGCAGGAAATTACAGGAGTGACTCATAGGGAATGTACTTGTGTACCGCAAAAAAAGAGCTTGTAAAAAACGATGTTTTCACAGTGACTATAGATAATGTGTGTGCATTGCATACTTATAATGTAATGTTGATTAAGCTAGAGGCGTTGACTAATGCATGCAGAAAAAACGCATGAAATCATGCTCAAAGAGAGATCTTTTTTTTGCAATCAGCAATCACTATACTTAATGTAGGAGAGCTGATCACAAAATGTGACGGAACTGCTTTTTTCATGTATAAATTGTGAACGTACACACATACACACACCCACACACACTCAATAAACATGTTTCCCCGCAATCCAACAATAATTATAACACCTCATTTTCCTTTTGTTGAGACTCTCAACTTGAGAGTGACGAACACACACACACACACCTTTACAATTGACGCAACTGCTGCAAAAAAATCTTTCTTTTCCACACGTATTTCCAGGGCCACTTTTGTCTTGAGATTAAGAAAGGGGAAAAAATTCTCGTCAAATTGTATGTAAACCAATTTTATGATGGTTTTTTTCGGTATTTATTTTAGTATCATGGTATATGACTAGGTAGACTTTGTACAAACTCCAAAAACTTTCCAACAAAATATTTTCATTGAAGGAAAAACTGGTAACCTCGACTAACCACTAAGGAGGAGCATCCTCATACAGCATGGAGGATATTTTGCATTTTCTTATCCAAACAAAAGATACATGAATTTATTAAAATGATCCTCTTTTCTAGGGAATATTGTCTGAAGCAACAACATGCATTGCTAATAGTTAAACCTAAAGTGACACATTCAAGCGTTTATACACAGTATAATTTGTTGGACTTTAAATTTATTTTGAATTAAATAAAAATTAATGTCATCGATTTTGGCTGGTAGGATTCACGCAGTCAGAACATGGGGCCAAAATTTCGCTATATTAAGTTCTTAGATCCACACACCTGTCAATTTACTTGTCAGTACACTTGCAATTTATTATTATGAAGGAGAATCATAGTTCAAGATTTCTCATTATTTTTTTTTCTCTCTCCAATGATTGACCTTTGTACATTATTATCACGTAAGAAGCATTTGATTTTTGTTGAACACATCCCCCCAAATTCTTTTTTTACAGGATTCACTTAGAAACGCAAGTAAATTATCAATTAAATCCTTCGACTGACATGAATTACATGTGTAAAACACACACACACATCTTTTATACCATATTAATGAGACAGGATGGAAATCATCTTTAATATTCTTCTTCTTGCCCTGGTAGTTTCATTTTAAATGGGAAAAAGTACAAAATGACTGCACCTTATATGTCTCGCTTCATTTTGGCACTTTATAATAGTTAATAACCTAATTATTAGTTTATATAAGGTCTTTGACCGTCAATCCACCGGCAGAGGTGGATATTGTGTGTGTGTAAGACACCGTCCATACAAGATACATACATGTAGGCAGTCAGCCAGTTTATACTACATCTAGAATAGGGAAGAGCAAGGCGTTACCTACATATTGTAATCCTATAACGTCCCCTCGTAGGACTTGACACATGATCAAGGTATGGCATGGAACTCCACGCTGATTCTTCTCATGTCTTTACTAAAATTGTGGCACCGCACCCTTTTGCCCAGAAGTTCATCGATACAATACATACTAATGGTTTTCTATGTATGTCGTGAACATGAACATGACGGTCCCCTTGTGAGAGCCGAATCTCATAGTTGATTACCATAATAATAATGATGGACACTGTCATAGAGTCTCAGTCTGATACCTTGGTTAATTCTAGTTTCATATTTTTATGCTGTGTAAGTGTCACTCAAGCTCTCATTATTTTTCCTCCTTCCCTTCATGTGTCTTCTTTTTGTCATACTTTGCTCAGCAATTTAACCTACCCAGTCATAGTTCCTTTATTTTTTGAGTGCATTTTTCGTTCTGCAATCTGTCAGTGTGTGTGTGTACATACATACCCCTAGGAGAGAGAGAGAGAAAACAGTGGCATATTTTTTCAGCACTCAACTCACCCACGCATTTCCGATTGGACTTGCTTTGAAATATTAAATTGTACATATTCCCTCTGTCATTCAGAATAGGTGGGTGTAGGTACTTGGGTAAGAGCACATTCAAGTGTGTAAATATTGATTAGGATGATTTGGTTATCAATCACATGCGTATATAGTTAAGAATATTTTTTTTAAAAATATGATAAACTCACTGGAGCACCTGTACACATTCAATATTTGTTTGTAATGTCTATTTGTTCCACATATTATACAATAAAAGTACTCTTCCTAACTGACTCTCCTACAAAACACACACACAAACACATCTCAACTATCTACTTGATTGTGTACTCACAGTGTGTATGTTTGTGTGTATTGAGGGGACCATTAGCTAGTCATTGTTATTAACACATTGGTCCAGTCCATTCTACTTAGTTTATGTGCCGTTTGCTTCTCGGACATTTTGTTTAAGCTGTCATATTCATAAACTCTGAAATATTATCTTCCGTCCACGTGTGTGTGGTAGTGTTAGGGAGGGATGCTGTGTACTGTGTGTGTGGATAGGCGCCTTTATATTTTTCGTTCATTCATACAAGATTCAAATTCGTGTGCAAATGTAGTCATGTACATAAAGAGTAGTGTGGGATAATGTTGTCGTGGATAGCACATATGTACTGTGGGATATGAGAATTTGCATGGTAAGTATTTATACAGGCAGGGACATGGAGAGTGGAGAGATATAAAGAGGGGAGGGAGAAGATGCTTTGTATAATCTAATGGGATCGTAGACAAGAGTGACTCATTCACGCACTCCTCTTTTTTGACTCGTGTGTGCTTACTCCCTGGAAGGGCTTTAATACTTGTACTGTCTCCTCCATTTCTGGTCGTACTCTAAAGTCGACGGACTATCCCTGGATGAATGAGGAAGTTCGTACATGTACACTACACATTTCCAGAAAAGTTCTTTACATAATATGCAATAATACAGTGGATTTGGATAAAACTGTGAGCAAGTGGTTCGACTTACATAAATAATAATAACGTTGTTTACTTGTATGATAACGTCGAAGAAGTAGTTGTGAGTATAGAGCATCATCAAAAACGACATGATGCACTCACACTCACAGAGGTACATATAATTATTATTATGTAGTTGGATTGGAGGGGTTGGTGAGTATATAAGTTGATTCCGTACGCTTGGTCGCTTGGTCTCGTATATTTCATTGGTGAATATAGAGTTTAAAGAGAAAGAGAGGATAAGGATGGAAGAATGAGAGAGGGAGAGTTTTGCCTCATCGTTCCTTATTCCATTTCATTCATAATAATAATGGCTTTATTACATGGTGTGTATACTACTACTTTCTCGATTCAAGAGTTTTGTTATGTATATAATGTGGAAGAAAGTGTGCATAGTACATTGTAGGAGGGGGAAGAGGAATAATAATAATACACTTTACATTACTATTTGCTATGATTATCATCATCATAGTATTTTTAGGCCATCCTGTTGGTGATAAACTCATAATGATTAACAAAAGTGTCATCTGAGTTTACAACAAACATAAATGAGGAGTAGTTTAGAACAGTACCGAGCTCAACACACACACACACACACACACACACACACACACAATGTACCATCGTTTGATCTTAGTCTCGTTTGCTTGAGATTAACATTGTCTGGTCGTTGTTAACTTTGGCTGAAGCCAACTTTTTGAACAATTTCGAGAGCTAAATACATTCATTGGCTGACGCTGGAGAATGGCTTTGGCTAACCCTCCGTTATACGTATTATCTTGTAAATTTTGTTGTTGTTGTTACTACCACCACTACTTTTATACAATGCTATCTATTATTATAATATTTTCACACAAGTTTCATTGAACAGAGACTCCCCTTCCCCCTCTTCTCATTTCTATAGTACGTATAACACCATGTATTGTGCGAAACTCATTTCTTCTCGTTTGATTTGACAGTGTTGATTTATATTTTATAGTTAGCACGGACGTTCTATGTTGGAAAAAAATTCTTACAAACATGCCTAATATGTGTATTGTGTACAGTTCACCCCCTCCCTTCCCCGTGTTTTCATACTTTGAACAAAATAAACTGGATTAGGTATCTATTGTTATTCCTGACACTGCACACAAAAAAATTATTTTTTCAACTCTTTCCTCTTATTACTTGAGGGCCGAGTCAGTTTCTGCATTGTTGTATTTGTCATATGTTATTTTGATATTTAATTTTGTTAATGTTAGAAAAGAATGTGTGGGTAGGGTATTGTTGCCATTTTCTCCATACACATTAATGATAATAATAATATCGAGTGAGTGCATGTGTGTATGTGTCGAGTTTGTCATATTTGCAAAATGATTATCACGATATCTGCGTGTACTGTTTTTTATTGCACACGCGATAAAGTCGTCTTCCTTGCACATTCTATATGAAGTATTCCGTCTATTTATTACCATTGCATTGCTCATCTACGGCTTATTTTGCTATGTTAGTGTACTTAATAGTTTTTGTAATTAGGCTTTATCATGACAGGAACTTTCTTTTGACTCGTCGAAATATGCAGCGTATAATATATGACAACTTGAGTTGCCATACAAAAAAAACCTGGTGCCCCACAACAGAAAGACATGAGTAATGTGTGTGTATGAGGGGTTTCTATGGTGAATTTTGTGTCATATTTACAGGAACACAATTTTGAGATTTTAGTTGTCAGACGGAGAAGCCCTTAAATTTCTCTTGATTCATACCGTAACTACCATCTAATAATAAATTTTAATTCTCATCATCTTGGATGTTAAGGTTAGACTGAGGATTCTTCAGAATGTTCTCATTATCAAAAAAAAGAATATTTTGATTGGCAAGGATCGTAGAAAAAAAATCTCGAGTGTTGTTCAAATTATAAATTTTTTGACGAAAAAAACTCGAGACTTTTTTAAATACCAGTGTAAGGTGTTGACTTTCAACCTCTACTACCACCATATCATACCCTTTATATTCATACATGGGCCATGAAGCATTTAATGTTGATTTGACTTCAGTGGGTAATAAACACACACACGGAGACACACGGAGGGAGAAAGACGGACGGAGAGAGCGTAACTGCTTGAACTGTTTCTATTTTTATTTTCTTGACGAGGTAACTGAACCTACTGTTAGTTTTTTATGCAAATGTTTACATTTTTGGGACGGGGGATAATATATAGGAGTGTGTACCATGTTTCTTGACTGGTAACAGGAAGAAGGATTCATGTCCAAGTTGAACATTTGAGGGTACATTTATATTGAGTACACGGAGTATCTGTGTGTAGTTGAAAAAAGTTCCTCGTGCAGTGTATTCCACACAGATCAAAGAATTGTCACTTACAAAGAGTAAGATTTGGGATGTAATGTACTGATGTGTGTTTATATTGAGGGTGAACCATGTTGTATTATGTATTTTAATTCTGTACAAAATGTGCATATGGTTCGTCGGGAAGAAATCGTGAGTTCAGAGAACTAATGACGGGGTTTACATACGACATACAGTGTAAGAAACCTCATGGTCTTCATATGCAGTATAATAATAATCATAATATATACCGGCTGTTTTAACTCTTTCCCTCAGCTCCTTGAGTATATTGGTTCCTCAGAACTGGCTGTGTGATTGTGAGTTAATGTGGTTATAAATGAACAACTGTTCCTTGCCTGTTCACTGGTACTCACCACCACTACCACCATCATTCTGATCTTCTTGACCATACTAACTAGTACATAATGGATTTTTTTCAACTACAATATGGTTTCTATGAATCCAGTCATCTACTTTATGTCATGTTGTTGTAGTTAGTAGTTATTGCGATAATTGCGATGTTCAATTTTTTTGACTATGTGTGTGCTATATTGTTTTCCTCTCCTATTCATATTATACTTGCATGTTCACCACACACACAAATATTGGGCACATAATGGGGAAATGATTACCACGAAACCCCAAAATTTTTCACAGTAATAGCATGATTCAAACCGTATTGAGGGTTTAGACCAAGGTCAGAATTGACAGTGCATGTTAGCAATCTTACTCTGGAATCTTGAGCAGCAGAAAACATGATGGCATTTAGCTTTTTAACGTGTTCATGAATTTGATCCCCACTGCCCACACATAACATAATTTTACATACACCCTCATAGAAGAGCATATGACTCGTAGACATTCACATTGAATTTTCTTTATTGAATGGACCAAGTACATAGGATCGGGGAATAGGGAACATAATAATGAAACTGCAGCTATACTACTACAGTATGCATTTATTTATGCGCCAGAGAGTCAGAATTCATATCTTATGATTGAACTTGTTCCATACTTTCAGAGAGCTTGTTAACCTTTGTGTGTGTCTTAGATTGGATGGTGGTATTCAAGTCTAATCCAAGGCCACTCATTATTTCTTTCTCTTTTTTGAGATGGTCAGTGTACTGTACTGTATTGTATTTTGACTTTAGTATTCAAATTGAAAGAAGAAAAATCCCCTTTCCTTTAAGCCACGTCTTGTTAACAATCCCTATTGTTGAATCCAGTTTTTACCTTATATCTGTAAAATGAGCAAAATGGCATATTTGTGGATAACTGTGGAATGGAATAAGGAATGCTTTTTGCCCGTGTCACCCATGAGAACTTGAATTCAATCAGGGACGAATATCTTTTGGCACGAGGTATTCTAGGTTAAAATTTGTTTTTGACGACTCTTGTTTGTTTTGCCACTCCTGGCCTAAATCCTACATAAATACGACTACATACACTGTACTCATATCGCCTTATTTATATAAGTGAGTCTTTTATGTATGACGTTGGAATTTGCCGATTGCCATTTGCAATCTTTTGTAGATTATACTTTACATTTCTATTTCTCTTTTCCTCTATCATGAAGGGAGAGGAGATGTCATGTGAAATTTAGAAGCATAATGTCGTCATCAGTGCGTTGAGCACGCAAAGGAATACTTAAACAAAGAGAAATGAGAGAAATTCCAAATTTAGCATGAAATTACATACTTCTGGTGCAGATTTGGTCACGTCATTTTTTCGAGTCTCTTTCATTCATTCAACTTTTTTTTTGAATAAAAATTAAGTTGCGACAATTGAGTTGATGAAAAGTTGGTAGTTTGAAAAAAGAAATCTGTTGTCCATGCAAACGATGGAAGCACATGTGGTGTATTATTATTATTAGTTTTTCTTATAAGTCGTACTACTTAGCAGCGTGTCATCGTGATGACATGTTGAACATTGTTTAATTAATGAAACTGCTTCAGAATTTTTTTTTGAAGAATGGAGAGTGATAATAATAATATTTCCAAGGGTATTGTCTTGGTTCCGTTTTCTTTCTTTCTCTCTTTATTTTTGAAAGTTGAGGATGTTCGAAAAGGGGGACTGGTCGTGACAGTATGTAGCTAAAACAAATGCTAATAAATCTTAAAAAGAGGAAATTAAAGTTACATAGTAGGTGGAGTAGTGATGGTGGTGTTGACGCTAGTCATAAAAAGAATTTGAATGCGGTTTATGTAATACATAAGAAAATGTAATAATATTGCCGTTTGGCTGCCATTGTACTTTTTCAAGTGTACACAGCCCTATGGCGCACATCTTTTCTCTCTCTTTGTCTCTATTTTGCCACGACAAAGAGAAATGCTCTTCCTTGCTCTTGAAAGCAGTCACCCTTGCAGGAAATTTTGTTGAGAATGAATATTTCATGGTGATGGCACGAGTCCATGCAAGAAGTATTGAAGTTTCTTCTCCTCTTTCTTCCTTTTGGTTCCCTTCTATTACTCTTCCCTCCTACATTTCCCCCTTATTACTGTTTTACGAACTTGTGTACATGTACATGTGTGTAAGACGTGTGACTTGTACACTCTCCTCATACATTTCTTGTATCCATGTCTTGTGTATCTGTGCTCGGAAGATGTTGAGGATGTTAGTGTTACTTTAAGTATGTTGCAGACAGTTTTAGGTATATTATACTGCCAAGGTTGAAATGCCAGAAAGAATTGCACTTGTGCAAAGTAATGTCTCAATAGTAGACAATCACAATTACATAAAATATGTTGTGTGCATAGGGATAGGATTTGGGATATAGTCATTTTAATTTCGTGTCTTTTCCAGAGTACGTAGACTGAATCTACTCCTCCTCCTCCCATTTCATTTCTTGGTGAACGTAGGACAGTTTTATTTTTTTGGCAACGTTTTTTGGCTCCAAAGTATATAAGAAAAAGTTAAAGAGAGTTACCTGGACATTCATTCCCTGAATGTCAGTGCTCTCTCTCTCTCCCGCCGCCGCCACCACCACTAAAGCTACGTACATCCACATATGCATTAGGAATAGTAGATTGAGGCACAAGCTGATTTTTTTACTGTTCCTCCCTCTCTCAATTTTATTTAATCTTAGACGACTTTACGTGCATATTGTTGACCTGGTATAAAACCAGTCTGGAATAAAGTGAGTGGAGGATGAGTACATAGAGTTTGGCAAAAGAATTTATTGTATTGACTTTGGCTCACTGATATAGAATCTGGAATATATTTTGAGTATGGCAATGACAACAATGAAATGGAGATTCAAGAGAGAGAGAGAGAGAGAAAGGGAGTCGTGGAGATGAAGTTAAAAGGAAGAAGAGTCACACAGTAACTAAGGACACGACCCTAGGAGTTTGTACATACTGAAATGAACAAGACTGGTTAGTAAACATGGAATTTTAGAGGGAACAGAGAGAGGAGGAGGATGCACATCTGTTAGAATATAATGCGAGCGTAGAAGTCTCATGAAGGATCTGTTCATGTGCTTTCCTCTTACTTGTACATGTATGTACTCACCCCAGAGTTTGAGAGTTTGACTGGAGGGTGGGAGACGGAAGGAGGGAGAGGGAGAAGAAGACTTTTCTTCATGATTGCCCCACAAATCCCTTCAATAAATGACAAATCGAATGGGGGAATGAATGAATACGTGTACACAGAAAGAGAAAAGATCCGATACCCGAATGGGATTTGGATCCCCCCGAATTCTGACGCACACCCACCCCATCCTCATTGTGTACTTGTGTAGTGTAAGTATATTGATAGTAGTAGTGTGTGTACACTATGTGAAGAAAAGAAGAGAGAGAGAACATTATTGAACAAGTGGGGAAATGAAAATGAATAAATCCCCTAGTCTTCAACAGCAACGGAAATAAATTGTGAATTTTCTATTCGGAGAGTTAGCTTTGACGAAAAGGGAACATTTTTTTCCCTCACCCTCACCAAGATTTTCAACATTGCTTTGTCTGTCAGTGCTTAGGAGGGAAGGAGGGAGTTGAAAGCAGTTGGGGAAAAAAAGAAATAATGGCATAGTTCTTACATATACTATAGGTCCTTTCTCCCTCACTCATACATCCATGTGTATGGCAATGGGGATGACAAGGAGGAGGATGCCTCATCTTTAGCCCTTTTTTGTAAATCCTGATATTCTAGTTATGATGGAACAGATACTTGACAATGTTATAGCAGCAGCACACCATAATCGCTGGAGGACTTGGTGTACACTGGAAAAGGTTGAGTTTCTCCTCCATTCACTCTCTCTTCACATTGAGTTTTTTTGGGGGTGCTTCAGACACTCCACTCCTGGTTATTAGATAACTAAACATGAGCTAACTCATGCGTTGAGAGAATTTTAAATACATTTCCTACTTTACTCACTTCTTATACCCACCATCACCACTCATCTCATCAGAGCTGAGAAAAAAAATTTGTGAGTGACTTTTCTATCCCTAATATTTACAAGTTTTGATTTCTCTCTTTCACCCCCTTCAATACAGTCACTCTGTTATTATATCACTTGACTATATAGGAGTGGAAAGTAACCTCGGGACATGTCTACAAATGTAAATTTAAATTTTGAACAGTGCATGTATCGATGAACTGCACTTTCTAAAACAGTCAACTGACTGAGTTCTTGCTTATTCTTTGATAAGGGGGTTGCGAGGGTTTGTGTATGTACAATTTAGAATGATGTACGGTTTCTAGATGAGAGGGATAAAATTTCGTCAACTCTGTAATATCCTTTCACCCTGCTTTTGCCACTGATGTCATCCCTCTCTTTTCTATGTTGGATATGCGACATAGAACAAGCTGAAGGCTAAAAAGAGGTTTTACTCTTTTACTCTCTCTTACTCTTTCTCCCTGTGTGTATGTATCCTTGTGTTGTCATTCCACACACTTTACACTTGCTTCATTTACATCCAAGGACACCTTAATGTATATGTGTGAGTGTGTACGTATATATAATTTAAATTCTAAAGCAGCTTTTCATGTTGGAATATGACTGCTTGTTATGATGAAAGTTGTCTTTAATGCACAGCCCCTATAAAACACACAGACACACACACACACACATGGAACCCTTCTCCGGTTCCCACTTTCTATGCCTTTCCCTTTTGTAGTTCTCTCTCTCTATATATAATCTCTCTGTGCTTTGTTTAAGAAGGGAGTGAGAGGACGACACTAGGACACATATACATATGGTTAGCTCCACTGGGAGGGGTGAGCTATGTATAGTAAAATAGAAAATCCCATAAGGTAATAAGGATCGAATGAAACAGAAGTTTCGAAGGATGGACAAAATTCAAAGGGAAAGGGGAAAGAGATGGTGAAAGATTTTGAGCTTAGAGTCAGAGCGGTGAAAGAAATTATTTCCCCTCGCTTGCTTTTGATTTAGGCGGCATGAGGAAGAATTGTGAGTGAGTGAGTGTGAGGGAGGGGAGGGGAAAGAAAAAAAAGAGAGAGTAGTGAGTGAGTGGTTCTTATAGTACCCAAAGGGTTACAATATAAAAAGTGAGTGTGTATAAGAGAGAGAGAGAGAGGAGGGAAAAAACGAAATGATCTTATTATTTTTCATGAATATGAAATTGCTTTTGTTTCGCCCTGAATGGAGAGAAACAGAGGAAGGACCTAAATGCATTATGGAAATGAGGAATCGACCCAAAATTTTAAAAATTTTGAAGAAGAAAAGAGCGAAACAAGTTATTTTAATATAC
Organism: Pygmarrhopalites habei; assembly: GCA_009870185.1. Classification (NCBI taxonomy): domain Eukaryota; kingdom Metazoa; phylum Arthropoda; class Collembola; order Symphypleona; family Arrhopalitidae; genus Pygmarrhopalites; species Pygmarrhopalites habei. Next base: position 2,462 of record WJFB01001576.1, on the reverse strand, counting down.
GATAAGTAAACTATGACATTGTTAACAGTTAAATTCATGCCTGTATAAGACATAGTTAAAAACTCACTAAATCAAAAAATATTGTTGAGTTTCAGTTAATGTTGAGTTAATATATTTAGTGAGTATAGAGAACAATTGATTGTTCATCGCTACATCGGTTTAAACTTCTCTACAGTATTTTGAGAAATTGCCTTGATTAATATCCACATGCTTACAATACTGTAGTTGATTTTCACCAGATCGAAGCCATGCTTGTCGATGAGTCTCATATTCTTCTCGAGTCATTGACTTTTTCTTGGGACGAACAGGAATTCCAAGGGCTCTCTTGGCTTTGGCCGCATCCCTAGGGTCTTGTCCATGTTGTATGATAACTTCTTTTTCGGTCTTAGCATTTTCTTCTTTCATCAACTCGAAAATTTGTTTGAATTTCTTCCTTCCGCCTCTCTCTCTCTCTTCGGCTTTGGGGTTGATGGTTCACCCTGTTCTTTGCAGAATTTTCCAAAATTACTTCTATTGAGATTACCAGCAGCTCTGGCTGCTTTTGATTTGTTCTTTTTCCCTTCAGGTTGAGCTTTATAAATTTTAAAGGCTTTCCAATATTTTGAAGGGTCAGCTAGGGATTTTGGCCGACTGGGACGATATTTGTTCATAAATTTACACATGGATTGTGGATGGACTCCAGTGTCGTGACAAAAGTCAGCCATAGTATAAGTACAAGTCTGTGGATTAAGTTTCCCCTTATTTTCTTCATATAATCGACGAGTTTCTTCAAAAAGTTGAAGAGTTGACTCAGACTCTGTACATAGAGAGAGAGTGAAAAAATATATATTTACATTTGACAACAATAATAATAACAACATAAATAGTAATTACAATAATTATGTGTTAGTTGTTGTTTACTCACTTTCTCGCCATGACGCTAATTCAATAAGGGAGGGGTCCGGACCATGAAAATCAGAATACCACACTCGCAAAGCATTGGCTGTCTCATCATCAGAATCTCCCTGCATACATGAGTACACAATATTGAAGATAATTTTTTTTCAAAAAATAGAGAGAGAAAGAGAGAAAAAAAAAAGTTGTTGTGCACTCACGTCATGATCCGAACAAAGTAAGACCTTGGCCCTTCTACGAGGGGCTTGACTACTACTAGAAACCGAATCCCTATCTAATACTTGGATCTTGACACCCAAAATGCGATAAACCTCCCCCTCCTCACAATCAAAGTTTTTTGCATCATCTCCCCATAAAGTCAAGTCAATCTGTAGAAATTGTCAACATAATTCAGTACACACACATAAACACAATAATATTGCAAACGGATTTTCATATATATTGTATAAAAAATTACCATTCCAGTGTCATCCATCAGTTGAATATCTCGAATAATAAATTTAGTCTTTTGATAGTACGAGTAAATTGTACGAGTATCTGATTTGTACTTCACTATTCCCTGCAATTCTGTACAAAAAAAGAGAGATACAATAATGTATTACTTACATTATGTAAGTTCCATGTAATACATACGAGACAATTATTAAATGTAACGTAGTAGTAGTAGTATGTACACTTACGAACACATCTGAGAGGAGTTGTCATAACATCACGAATTTTGATCAGTCTTGTCATAATTTTCGAAGGAAAGGCCTTTGTACAAGTATCCATATCAGGTACTGGAGTGATGACACTACTTGGGTGTAGGCTCAGCTCGTATGGATGCTCCAAAAAATCAAACCTCTTGTCAGACTTTTTCACCACATAATTCTCAAGTGAGAAAACAGATCCTTTCTATACAAATACATAGAAAAACACACACGTATCAGTATGACAATACAAAATAGTAAATAGTGAAATAATATTAGACAACAAGTCATTCAAAATATGTACCTTGAATTCAGAGATAATTCGTTGAGATAATTCAGGACCGAAGCCAGTAACTCGTATTTGTGATTTTGTCCTATTATTGTCAATGAGAATTTCTCGAGCAAATTTCACTCGTCTGTTTGTCGTCCGATTCGGTCGAGATGATTTCAAAATCTTTGTATGATGGAAAATAACACGGCCATAAATCTTTTCTCGTCTGTACAAAAATAATTGCAAACATGTCAATTTTCAATAATTTGCATATTCGAATACGTGTTGTATGTACAAAGTTGTGAAGGAAAATTCCTTACCTCAACTCCTGACGACCTCCCGTCTTCGTGATATCACGTATTCGAGTTACTGCCACCATGATTAGTCGATTTCAGACTAGTTTTGATTATGACGTTTTATAATCTACATGTTTTTGTACAAAAAAAAGAAAAATAAGAAATTCGTTTTTCGACTCACGAGAATACCATGGGTATAGAACATATCAGGTTGGGTGTATAGCATAGATTTGAAACGAGGGGAGCCAACCCCCTTGTATGACGTCACTGGTTACTCGTTCTTTATAACAAAGTATCGGATGCTAGGGGAAA